>QLON01000804.1:0-13071 GCA_003313675.1 Termitomyces heimii
TCACTATCCACTATGATCATCATTCCACTCCAAGTTCAATCTATCACATGTATTCTCCATGTGATTATTATTCTATCACATGTATCCACATGTGATTATTATTCTATCACATGTATTCACATGTGATTATTCTTTATTCACATGTACATAGTTTTCTAGCAGTATATAAACTGTAGATACATCACCTGAAGTCCTCTCTCTTTCTGACTTTGGACTTCAGCCTTAAGTGACAGTTTCTGTCCCCTGTGCTTTGCCTGTCTTCAATAGCCCTCTGCCACACACTGCCAGAATGTATCAAGGATGTCCTCTGACTAACCTGGGCAACCTCTCAAAAAAGGGATGACCCTGGATTGAGGTTCCAAAGGATGTGCAGGAATGACAGAGGAGGGAGGAGGTCTGCATGCTCTGTGGTAAGAAAGACCATTTTATCTCCAAGTGTCCCTAAAGACAGGTTATGGGATGCACTACCTGGACCTTTGAAGGGGAGGATGCCACCTACAAATATTTAGAAAACAACCCAGCAATTTAGACTCAGAAGATGCCCTAAATTGCAAAATTGACTCTGACATCTTCTCTGCTCCAGTCTCATATCTTTGTTTCACAACACTTGTACAGGACACCCTCATGGCTTATTTACCCTCCCACTCTTTGCACTCCCTCCTCTTTGAAATCCACCTCACCCCCTCTGGAAACCTCCTCAACACCCTCATCGACAGTAGTGCCACAGACAACTTCATTGACAAAGCATGGTCTACCCTTACTTTAGAATCTGCTCAATAACTCCCAGTCCTAGTCCAGCTCTGCCTCTTTGACGGGGACACCTCTACAGTGGGGGATGTCATTCACTTCATGTGTATGCCCATTACTTTCACCAATAGACAGACTCACACCCTCTGGATGTTGATTACCAAACTCTACCTCTCTGCACCCCTGGTCTTAGGGCTTTCATGGCTCCGAGACACCAACCCCCACATCAACTGGCAACATCTCATCCTCTGCCTGACCTGGGAGCCAGTGCCCAACAACCAGCAGCTCCCCTTCGATATTCCTCACTCTCCAGAACTGACTCCAAGAGACTCCCTAGATGGACCTCCACTGCCCCCTGGGCTCCAATCTTGCTTGTCCCAATCCTTCGTTATTAATGCCAAGCTAGATGGCACCCCAGAACTGATATTGGCTCTCATTGACAGCAGAGCTACTGGAGTCTTTATTAGTGATGCCCTCAACCTTCATTATGACTCCCTCAACTAACCCCTCAGCTTGCAACACCTCAATGGTGCCCCCTCCTCCTTCAGCCCCATTCTTAGATCTCACTTGGGATGCATAACCCTGGACAATGGTTATGAGTTCACCTCCAACTTCCTGGTCATGTAACTCCATGAGTCAACCTCAATGGTGCTGGGACTACCCTGGCTATATAACATGAATCCTGACATTGATTGGAAAATGCTCATGATGATCTTCCCAGAACCTAAAGACTACTCCTCAACCACTGTGCACCTCCGGGCCCTGGGAAGCAACCCAATGCCCCACACCCCTAAGGCAGCAGCCACGCCCCCTAGCCATACACTACCAATGCCCACCTAAACTTGCAAGGCCTCCACTTGACCCCCAAATTTTCTTCAGAACAGATACAAAGGGCCAAACTACCTGAGCCAGTCTCAGACATGCATCAAACCCACTTCAACTGATGCATCCATGACTCCAATCAACCCAAACACACTTGACATTAAGATCATTGGGGCTGCCCCCTTTGTCCATCTCATGAGGGATGGAACCCCCATGTTTTAGCTGCATACCTCACCATCTCCCCTGGAAGAACACCTATGAGGGGATGTTATTCCCCCAGAAAGGAAAACCAAAGAACAGATCCTCCAAGAAGTAGTTCCCCTGAAGTATTACAAATTCGCTAATGTATTCTTTGAAAGTGACACTAAAGAAATTCCTCCTCACTGCCTCTATGACCATACAATCAACCTTGAGGAAGGAGCCACCCTCCCTTTTGGTAAGGTTTACAACATGTCAGAAGTCAAACTCCAGGCCTTCAAGGACTGCCTCAATAAAATGCTTGGAAAGGGGTTCAACCAACTCTCTGCCTCCACTGCCAGAGCCCCAGTTTTATTTGCCAAGAAGAAGGACAATTTACTCTGACTCTGTGTTGATTACTGAGGACTTAATAAGATCACCAAGAAGAACCACTACCCTCTTCCACTCATCAGCAATCTGGTCGACCAACTCCACAGTACCAAGGTTTACATGAAAATCAACCTCCACTCCAGCTACAACAATGACTGCATCACCCTGGGACATGAGTGGGAAACTGCATTCCACATGCAGTATGGTCTGTTTGAATACCTTGTAATGCCCTTTGGAATGACTAACTCCCCCACTATGTTCCAATACTTCATTCATGAATGACATCTTCCATGACATAAGTGACATTTTTGTGATCATCTACCTGGATGACATCCTCATCTACTCTGACTTGAAGGAAGACCACCAAAAGTATGTCTGGCAGGTCCTTGGATGCCTCTGGGAGCACAACCTCCACACCAAACCCAAGAAATGTTCATTTCACATGGAAGAGGTTGAGTATTTTGGTGTCATTGTATCCCCAAATGGCATTTGCATAGACCCCCACAAGGTTGAGGCCATTGTTAACTGGCTGCACATCTGGAATGTCAAGGAAGTACAATCCTTCTTGGGTTTTGCTAATTTCTACTGGAGGTTTATAGACAACTACTTCAGTATCACAAAGCTCCTCAACCAGCTCACATGCAAGGACATTGTATGGAACTGGGACAGTAGGTGCCAGAGTGTCTTTAACCTACTCAAGAAGGCCTTCACCCCTACCTTGAGGAAGCCTGGCACCAGATCCAGGTCTACTTGGATTACAACAACCTGCAGTACTTCACACCATGACCAAGCAACTCAGCCAATAGCAGGCCCAATGATCCAAAATCCTCTTGGAGTACAACTTCACAATCCAGTACTGTCCAGGATAACTCAGAGCTAAACCTGATGCCCTCACCCAATGACCAAGTGTCTACCCCAAGAAGTCATTCAAGATAGAATGCAATGCATTCAATCATTGCATGGTAATCTCCCCCAAACATCTGAATGCCATACTGATTTTAAATGATGAAGGAATTCTGAGCCAGATATACCATGCCCCCTGAGACAAGTATTTCATTGACCATGATCCTTGCAACCACCCTGATAGAACTGACTGGGATCCTGCTTTTTCCCTGTCCCCCAACAAAAAGCTCCTCCTCCAGGATGGCCACATCTACATTCCGGATCATGCCCAACTCCACTATGATGTTCTCTGCCAACACCACAACCACAAGCTCTAGGGACACCCTGGGATATGTAAGACTTTTCAGCTTATCTCCTGGGCTTATTTTTGGCCAGGGTTGAAGAAGAATGTGACCTGCTACATTCAGTCATGTAAACACTGCCTCTGGGCCAAGGTCTCCTGATACTGACCTTATGGGCTCCTGAAAGGCCTGCCAATTGGATGATGCCCCTGGTCCTCCATATCCCTGGATCACATCATTGAACTCTTGGAATCAGAAGGGTTCAATGCCATTCTCATTGTTGTATATAGACTAGCCAAACAGGGCATCTTCCTACTCTGTCACACCACAGATACCACCCCAGACTTCGCCTGGCTATTTTTCAAGCATGTTTTTGCCAAACATGGACTCCTGGATGACATCATCTCCAACCGCAGCCCACTCTTTGTATTCAAGTTTTGGACTTCTCTATGCAAGGTCCTTGAAGTAAAAACTAGCCTCTCTACTGCCTACCACCCCAAAACTGACGGTCAAACTGAAAGAGTCAACCAGTCTCTCAAGTAGTACCTCCAGCTATATGTCAACTACCTGCAAGACAACTGGCACACCAAGCTCCCTCTGGCTGAATTCACCTACAATAACATGCTGCACTTTGCCACTGGAGTGTTCCCCTTTTTTGCCAACAGGGATATCACCCCTGACTGACATTCTTGCTCTGGGACATCCTGTCACACACTGCTCACAAGGTTGCCTGGAATCTTCAGTCCCTTCATGCATTCCTCTGGGAGAAAATTGACACTGCAAACCAGGCCTATGTAAAATATGCCAACCAAAAACAGGAAGACATCCCCAACTAGGCCCCTGAGACAAAGGTATGGTTAGATTGATGCTACCTCCACACCTACTGGCCCTCCCCAAAGCTTGATCACAAGCACCTCGGCCTGTTTAAGATCTTGAAGAAAGTCTCATCCCACACCTACAAGATCAAGCTCCCCCCAGGACTTAAAGGTCTGCACACAGTGTTCCACATCTGCCTCCTGGAGCAACACCCCCTGGACCCCTTTCCTGAGCAATGCCCTGAACCCCTTCTCCTGGTTGAGGTCAGGGATAAGTACCACTATGAGGTCAAAGACATCCTTGACTCCCAGAACATTTATGGATGACCCCACTTCCTCATACAATGGCAGGGATATAGCCCAGAGGATGACACTTGGGAACTGCACTGAAACTTCAAAGGCACCCTTGACAAACTTTGGGACTTCCAGCAATGGCATCTGGAAAATGATCCTCCTGGGTACAGAACTCATAGATGGCAGTAGTGGGTGTAACCCCCACCTCTGGGCTGAGTAGGGATTCAACTCTCATGTATACCTTCTGTTCCCTCTCTCTAAAAAAATCTTATTCTCTTTTAGTCCTCTTCCACAATAGCACTCCAGAGTCTGGGCAAAGTGCTTTTTCTAGTTTTTTTGCCACCTTACTTACATCATTTTTCAACTCTGGGAGACCAATTATATACATCTTATATGTATACTAATCTACAGACAGTGGCAAGAAAATAGAGGCCCTTAGAGCTGAAGCCCCAAACTACCCTCACCTATTCCCTCCTTTGGCCAGTCCCAGAAACCCTCTCCCACCCCCCCTGGACTATGCTCCTGCCATACTTCCTCAGCCAGCTGATCCCAAGATGGGAGCTACTTGCCTTCATCCAGGATTGGATCTGCTCAAACCACAACCCCAGGGCCAGGACATTCCTCCAGCGGTGAGCTGTCACTAGCCTCCCCAGCAGGTCCAGATCCTGCTCCACCCTGGGATTCCTCACCTCTGTTTGCAACCCCTCCTGCAGAAATGAGAGTGCTGTGGCAGCCCCATCCAGGAGTAGGCAATGCTCCTGGGCCCAACCTGGGAATATCAGTACTGACCCAACCACAAAGAGGAAACACTCACTTAAAGAAGCTATATGCCCAATTACCATATCCTGATGCAGGGCATTGACCAGCCCTGGACTTGATGAACCCTGCTCTGGGAGCCCCATCTGAATCTTGACTTCCCCTCAGGCCACTCTTGCCTCTTCCAGCTTTGGAATGGCCACCTCATAGCCCCCCTCCAGCCCCCTCCAGCACACTGCCTCCTCCTTTGCCCCTCCCTTGCACTCCTCCCTGTCCCAGTTGCCCTGCCCCAAATGCTTCTGCCGGGCCCTCACCTCAACATCTAGCAGCCACCTGGATAAGGAGAAAAAGGTTGCCAGAGAAAGACACACTGGTGAAGCTGGGAACATGGTCTCTACAGGCAGATGCACTCTCTTAGAAGGCCTGGGGAGGGATTGGGTGACACCCACCTCTTCCCTTTGTCCGGGTGCCCCCCACAACCCTCGTGACTGCCAGTTTTGGTCTGGGTCACCCGACAAGTAATCAGGACTATGGGATAACCTTGGCCCCCCACCCAAATGGCCTCCTGACCCCCCAACCCCCCACCAGACACCTCCATGGGTGCCTCCCCCACCAGCTCCACCACCCAGTCCCACTCCTTGATCCCCATCCTCTGGATGATTCCCCCCAGCAGCCACCCCTGCTCCCAAAAAACACAATATGCCCTCCACAGTGCCAATACAGAATACCACTCATGGTTGAGGTGGTACACCTCACACACAGCCATGGCCTGATGGGACAAGGGGCCCGGGACCTCAAACAAGCAGGAGACCCATTGTCAAGCACAGTGCTTGCACTGCACCAAAATCAGCAAAAATCCAGAGGTAGGAGATCACTCACCAATTCATTGCTCACACACCAGGCATGGGCAGGCAGACACCAGAGCCTCTCCAGGGCCTCCCTAAATAGCTCCTGCATTACATCTGCCTACACAATGCGTTGACTCTCTGAGACCTCTGAAATAGCCCCTATTGCCATCTTGAAATAACAAAAATGGGGGGCAGACAGCCTAGGGCAGGGAGGGGGTTGGGGACAGGGAGGGGGGACAGTCTTATACACAAAGGTAGATGCAGGACAACTTGGGTGGGGCTCCAGAAGGACACTAGGGCCTGCATCAGGAGCAGGCTCCAGGAGCCAGCTGGGACCCACCTCCAGGGCAGGATTATTGCATCATTCTGAAAAAGGAAGGTCAGTCATAGAATGGACAATGCAGCAACACTCACATTGGGCGAGCACTGCCAGATGTGCATGGTATTGCACATCCTGGGCCTCCCACACGACCAAGGGAGCCACTTTGTTAGTGGGTGGAGGCATTGAGGAATGCATTGGCATATGTGACATAGTTGAGTTGATAATAAAATTTTTTTTCAATATGTGGCAGGTCAGGTGCTGGATCCCACAATTGATTGGACCCTGGTCCAAACCACTGGTTACGCATGCTTTAGAGGGTCTTGGTGCTAAGGGGGAGGTAATGTCATGACTTCTCTCCAGAGTCCCCCAGAACAACTCCAGAACCCCACCCAAAATCCTCTTTTGTCAACTCCACAACACACCCCACCCCCACAGCTGCCAATGCCACCATTACATGCATCACAACTGACATCAGCCAACCTCCTGGGAACCCTACACCAGAAGAAAAGAGGGAATACAGAAAATAGCAAAAGGAGACTAATGTTGCATCTGGTCTGATTTACTTGATAGTGGAGGATGATCAAAGAATCCATCTCAATGATTATAAAGATCAACTAGACAAGATGTGAAATGCACTAAAGCAAATACACATGCAACAGTGCCCAGGCACTCGCTTTAATGCCTATGATGACTTGTTTTCCATTAAAAAAGGAGAGGAGGAGAATCTGCAGACTCTAATCAACAGAGTTGAGATTGCAATGAAGAAAATCCAGGATTTGTGCCCTAAAGACTTTGATATTGCCAAACTATATAATGAATTGTCATCTATAGCATTAATCAGAGTGCATCCTGAAGATTTTTCAGCATTTATATCCACTCTACTTCTCAAGAATGATCTGAACAAGGCCAAGATTCACTAGGCCTTTGTTATAGAGGAAATATAACATTGTCATCATGATGATGAGTCTGCTGCAGCTGCAATTGCTATGAATGTTGCATTGGCCAAGACTACTTGTGATTTTTGCAGTTTGCAAAGTCATACACAGCCTAATTGCTTCAAATACAAAGTAGCCCAGCAACAAATCAAGTAGCAGACTAAATCTTACAAAGGAAAAGGCAAAAAGCATTAGGAGCAAGCTAATACAGCCTCTAATGATCACAAGTCAAAGAAGGATGATGCAGAATTTGCTGGAAATGCAAGTACTCATTTATTGGATTGTTCAGATCCATTACTTCTCATTTAGCCTGAAGCTGACTTTGATTGGATTATAGACTCAGGAGCCATTTGCCACATGACTCCACATCAGAATTGGGTCCACAATTACAAGCCCTATCACACTCCAATCAGATTAGCTAACAACAACATTATTTATTCAGCTGGAATTGGAACAGTCATATTTCATCTAGTTGTAAATGGGAAGAAGATTCAATCCTTAGAGTTCTATAAAGTGAACCTTGTTTGGCTGGCAAAATGCATTCCAATTCTTTTCTTTCTTCTAGTAGCATTGCATCAAAGCCATTAGAATTAATCCATACTGATGTACATAGCCTTCTTCCTGTTGAAATTGCCTGATCGATGCATTTCACTATCCACTATCATTCTACTCCAAGTTCAATCTATCACATGTATTCTCCATGTGATTATTCTTTATTCACATGTACATAGTTTTTTAGCAGTATATAAACTGTAGGTACATCACCTGAAGTTCTCACTCTTTTTGACTTTGGACTTTAGCTTTAGTAACAGTTTCTGTCCCCTGTGCTTTGCCTGTCTTCAACACTAAGATGGGTGGGTGGGAAGAATAGGTGTCAATAGTTTGATCAGTCTGCTAACATAATGTGTAGTCCATTGAATGAGCCAGCACAGCTGTTGAGGCTAGAGCATGTGGCCAAGATTTAATTAGCTGTTTATTGTTGGTGAGCTGCTAATGCTGCAGCCATGAACTGGCAGGTGGCAGGCTGTCATCTGGCTCACTCATGCTGGCCCATATCATTGCAGGTTCTGAATCTTAGGATCAATCTCCAAAAAATACCATCTGGATGCAGGAGGGGTTATAGTATTGTGGAGGCCTTACCAGGTGCTTTAGCTTAGAGAAAGCTGTAAAAGGCAATTGGGCTTCTAAGTTCTACACCAACCAAATACCAGCAAGTATTGCTGAGAGTAGAAGGAAATCATAGAGATAGCACATTAGTCATGAATAAATTGAGACTTTAATATGAGTTAAAATTTGTACTTTACTATACTATAAGACCTAGAATATAATGGCCCAAGCAATATGCATGTAAAAATAGGTTTATAAATAAATTGACTCCTCCTCCTCCTCCTCCTCTACATTAAATGATCACCTCATAGGATCTAACTGTCACATAATCATTCCACTACATAATTTTGCTGCCATTTAATTATGTCCAGTATATAATTATTTCTGCTGCCTAAGATACTTTACAAGTATATAGGAAGGACCTTCAGTAGTTGGTATAATAGTTTTTTTTCACCCATTAAAGTCTCAGTCTTTATTTATCTCTCTCATCTCTTATCTCTCTTATTAGTTTCCATTCCTTTTCTATCTATCTCTAAATTAACTCTATTTTCTCCCTGACTTTTTCTTTCTTTTCAACTACTTCATCTCCATTTTATTCCTTTTATTACTTACTGTATCTTATTTACTCTGTCTCTGATTTTATCTTTATTTCTAGTTTTCTTTTTAGCACTAATCCTTTAGTGTAACTACTTTGAGTTTTGCAGTATGCCCTTCCTTAAAACTCAACTAGTAGGTTTTTGCTCAATCAAGTGAGCCTCCAAGTTAGTGGAACCTAACACTATGCCCTTTTTGGCCATGTTTTTTCAGTGGCTTGTTGCTGAAGTCAGATACCAATACAGATCACTTCAGTCATTTATCAACTGACTGAAGTGCATAATATTAATCCACCTATATATAAAAACAACTAACAAACTTATAATAATTTATTTACATCCAATAAGGATGAAAGGAATGAAGCTATGAGACTTTCAGAGGACCTAAAACAAATAAATAACACTAGGGAAGCATTGGCCATCCTGCAAGCAGCAAAAATAACCCCAAAAAACTCATTCCTGAAAGTAAATACTGAGTTAAAATTAATACTGAACAGTTTAACAAAGAACTTGACAAAAAATAAGGATAATAGATGAAATTTTAGTGATTTCCAGGTCTTTAAACATATTGGACTGCTAGGAAAAGGATTCAATTCAAGCAACAGCTACATTTGCCATATAAGCAGGCACTTAGAATAAGAACAAATTGCATTGTAGAAAGAAGTGTGTATGTAGGGCAGAAAATATATCAGAAGAAGCCAAAGACAGAGTGCTTAAAAGACAACTATTAAATAGAAAATACCATCACAAAACATTTTATTGGATACATAGAACTTTTTATTAGTATATAATGCAGCTATCACTCATCAATGTATAGTTATAACCATGGATCTCTAGTTGACAAAATCTAATCAACCTTGCAGGTATTTCATGGACCTAGTATCCCAAATTTATGAGGATTCCAGGGCTTAAAAACACACCAATTCCACATGTATCTGCACAATCATAATGAAAATGGCAAAGCATAGTTCAATGCTGGGAAGAATTAAATAATGTTTCTTGTGTGATAGGCTTGCCTAATTCCATTGTTGTTTGACAGGCAATGAAGTATCTCAATTATAGCTACAAATTGCCAAATAATGGCTTGTGGTCAGAATAAAGCCACACAATGGCTGACAAAAACATGTACAAGACAATATATAATGAACTTATTATATATGAGAAAATAGTGAAACATGTTAATAAAGGTTTGAGAAATCTGTGGCTGATCTCTTTATTAGTTTGCCACAAAATGTCTTTAAACAACTTTTATTGTGTGTGGATTAATTAGGCAATCAAAACAATACCCAATATATCAGAGTTTACATGTATTTTTGCTAATTTATTATTAAAGTGTGATGTTAAATTAATGGCCTTGCATAGCCACAACTCCATTTAGCAGTAGATTATCTTATCAGCTGATGTGATCATATCTCTGATGATGCTATCAGATTCCATCAGATCTGCAATAATTGCCTTAATTTATCATTAGTATACCAATCAACAGCTTTGTTGAGAATGTTCAATATTTACATAAAATATGTTACCTAATCTTTAAAGACCTGAGCATAGTCACATGATGATAGTCACATGATAGATTTGGATGTGCATTGGATCAAAATACTAATAAGCTGATTTTTTAGCATTTAGGCCAATCTAACCTAGCTTAGAGAGAAAATTTTAAAGCAGTTCTGGCTATGTTATTTTGCCTACAGTTTTCAACAGAAGTCTGTTTTTATTTAAACCTTTTGATGATCAATAGCTTTGTCATGTCTTACAGTTTGAAACTGATATATCAATATATAGGCAGTCTATATAATAAAATATCCCCAGGCTAAATAATTGCAGTGTTTTTCTGGCTTATTTACTAAACTAACAATAAGCTTCTTTAATGACATCTAACTCTCTATTAGCCTCACTTATCCCTTGCCTAACTTTTTGCTTGCTTTTATACTTGCTTGAATGTTGCTTGTCACTTTTATTAGCAGCTCTATAGAAAGAAACATAATCTTTATAGTTTTCTTTATTTTAAGTTGACAAGCTTTTTTTTCTTTACTTACTGATTTATTTCTCATTTTTTTATTACTTTGCAGTTGCTATTAATATTTATAATATGTTTTTCTTTCTTTAATATTTTTCTTTATAAGTATATTATATAAGTTGCATTAGAAATAGAGGTACAATAACATTACTATTATTTAATAGTATTTTCTTAAAAAAAAAAAACACAGAAAAAAAAACTATCATGTTATTTTTATTGTGCTAACTTATAATGAAAAAGCCTTTAAATAAAGGAAAATTGCATTTTTCCACTATAAAAAAACTGGCAAAGACTTAGAAAATAGCTTTCTTTAATTTTCCTTTTATTAAAAACAAATTCTGGCCTCATCAGTGTGAAGGACATAGGCCTGATGAACTCTCTTCTCAAAGTAGAAAAATATGTATATTTAAGTTGCCTAGTTTCAGAAAAGTCCATTGTGATAAATCATTTTTAAGGAATAAGATTCTTTTTTAAGACTCATTTTTGGTACTCTTTCTAGAACTTCATTAATGATATTAAAACAAGATTTTTAAAACAACTAATGGAGAGCTTAAAAGTTATAATAATCATGTGCAAGTACTTAAAGAGGAGGCACAGTGAAATAGGCAGAGTGGCTCTTCAAATTTGTTTTCTTTGAATCTTCCTCTGCCAGCTGTGTGACTGAGCCACAGCCTCCAGAGATTACCTTTACAAATTGACTTATATTATAGAACAATGTCTAATATAATCAGCTCCTATATAGTTATATATTCTCAATATAGTTCATTCATGTTGCTTCTTAGTTGTTTCCCTTTATGTAGTGCATAGCTTAGCAACTTATTATAGAGTTTATATTCTAATAGTATACACTCTTTCTATAGACATCTAAGTTATTAACAACTTTGTTGGTAATCAAAATACATGCACCATCATGCTTTTCTCTCCTCTTTGTACAATTGTATACATAAATCTTCAGTCAGTTATAGTTGAACTAAGGATGAGCACAAACTGCATTAATACCAAATATCTACTTATCTATTGATGTAATTTACTTAATAGATATTTACTTACTTATTTATCAGCATGGGTTATTGAGTTTTAACAGACTTGACAGTCTGAGCAGGCTGTAAATGAACCTCTGACTAAAGTATAATATGATCTGGACACCTGACTGAAGAGAGGTTACAACTACAAAGATGTAATAGTATAGCAGAATTTGCTAACTACTCAAATTAGAAGAGGCCTTGGCAAAAAATAAATCTAAGATATAAATGAACAAAAAAAGGGCTTCTTATTTCTATTAAACAATGACTTGAATGAGCTCTTTATAGCTTATTATGTGCTTACACAATATTTTACCATTTATAAATATCTCCTATATATTTTTTTTAAAAAAAAAACCCTCAGTTTGTAACTACCACCTAATTGCAAAACTCTTATAGTCTCAGAAGGAAAGAAATCACAGTACTAGATGTATAGCAAAAGCTAATAAAACAACTAAAAGGGGGCTTCTTTGAACCCTTTGGAGTAAACAAAAAACCACATATACTACTTTCCTCCATGAAGTTGACACTTGGCAGTGTCAGGTTCTACTAATCCAAGGGCTCACTCTATTGAGCAAAAACCTACTAGTTGGCTCTTACTGAAAAGGGGGACTCACATGAAGGTCAGGAGTTAGTGCCAGGGTTAGTTACTGAGGGAAGTGTGAAGGATGGAGAAAATAAGCAATTTATGAAAGAAATAAGAAATATAAAAAGAGGGGAAGAGATTTAGAAAACCAAAGGAGGAGTATAGTAGGGAAAACAGAAACAGGCAGGTAAAAGAATAGAATTGAGTCAGAGATGTGGAGTCAAAATAGAGATAAAGATTGAGTGAAGGAGATGGAAAGAAAATTAACCAGAGAAGGAAGAAAAGAGGGCAAAACAAGAAGAAATAGACTGAAAGTAAAATAGAAGGAAAAAAGAATAGTGAAATGATAGGAGTAAGACTGGAGGGAAAAAGCAGAAAGATCAGGGGGTCAAAGCTGAGTCAAGTTAAAAAAAAAGGAAAATGGAGAGAAAAAAGAACTAGGATAAAATAGAA
>QLON01000805.1:0-43511 GCA_003313675.1 Termitomyces heimii
GCTTAATAATATTTTACTTAATAACTGTTATAACTTTCACACTCTTCTGAGTAAAGCCACATTAACCTCTACTTTTTTCTCTTTTAATTTTTAATATTACTGATTTAATTACTGAAATTATTAAGTTTTTCTAAATAAGCCATGATATTCCTGCATTTTCAGATAAACTTTACTTCTTTGAGCTATTACAAGATCACTTATGATATCTTAAATGTCACTCTGCATAATTACTTCACAAAACTTATTTTTTGCATAATTATCTTACTAGCTAATCTCACTGCTATTTAATTACTTTTAGTGCATAATCATTTTTAATAGTTAAAACACATTATAAGTCCTAAAAGAAAGCTTTAATAGTTGATACCCAAGTTTGCTTCATTTTATCTAATTTTTATTCATCTAGTTTCTTTTTCTATTTTTCCTTATTCTCTATTTCTCATTTTTATTATTTCTAAATTTATCTCTTTTACTCTCTCTCAACTCTTTCTATCTCTGCCTCATCTCATTTCAACTTTTTCAAGTTTTTTTCAAGTCTTTTATTTACTTTATTCAATGCTCTCAACTTAACTCATTTCTAAGTCTGTAATTTATTCTGGTTTTCTTTCCTCTTCTTTATTTTTTTTTTAAATTTCTTTTGTTTTTTTTTTTTACTTTTAATTTTCCTTACTCTAATTCTCTTTAGCTATATTTCTTTTTTTTTTTAACTACATCTCAACTCTTTCTACTTATCTCAATTCCATTACTTCTTCATTTTAATTTCTCTGCTATATATTCTTATTTTACTTCCTCTGATTCATTTATTACATCTCTAGTTTCTCTTTTAGCTTTTATTTCTCTAATTTTTCCTCTCTTCTTTATTTATTCTCTCTATGCTATTTCTTAATGCCAACTCTTTTATCTTTGTATAAATCTTTTTTCTTAGTGAAATCCAACTATTAGATTCCTACTCAATAAAGTGAGTTTCTAAGTTAGCAAGATTTAATAGTGCTAGCTTATATGTCCTATTCCATCTCATTAATCATTTCCAATATGTTCTGCTATGAATGTTAAAGTTTATTACTAACTTGTCAATTTTATTTAATTTGTGAAAACATCTTTTTTTCTTTACAATAAAGTTACTATTTGTGGTGCTAAAAGTTGTTCACAGTTAATAGGTTACATGCTATAAAAAGTGGTCTAAAAAATAGCACTAAAGGCCTTACTTGTATTATAATGTTTTGTTTCTCTTCCTTTGATCTTTTATGTTTGGATTAGCTCAATGCCAATTAAAGCTCATTGATTTTTTTCTGCACTAATGTCAAGTTTATAAAGGCTTCTGATTATTTGGATTTTTGCAAGTTTTACTTAAGTAAGCATATTAAGATTAAATGTGATTGCTAAACTCTCACTATCTTATTCTATATCAACAGTAAATTCATCAGTAAAAAGAAAAATGGAGTAAAAATAGAAAAAAAGCTAGTGTAAAATAAGAATAAAGAGAAATATGAAAAATAAAAATAAATGGAATAAAGAGAAATGAAATTAGATATGTTTGAAGAGTTAGAGCTAAGTTTATTTGAAAAAAGAAAAAATTAGAGGAAGAATTTGAAAAATCTTGAGGATAAAAGAAAAAGAGTTGAAATAAAATAAAGCAGAAATAAAATAGGTTAAGAAAAGATAATTTAAAGATAAATGAAATAAATTCAAAAAAGTGCAGAGTAAAAATACAAAGAATAAAGATAGGAATTGAAACTAAATAAAACTAAATGCAATATTAAGACTACTATATTAACTACTAAGTGCCTTCTTTAAGTATTTACAGAGTGTCTTAAATATTAAAAGTGATTATGTGTTGGAGACAATTGAACATTAGTAAAACTAAGCAGTGAAATGATTGTGCAAGAGTTGGATTTTGTAGAACAATTGTATGGAATGACATTTGCAAGGTATCAGAAATGATTTTGTAGTGTGTCAGGTTCTACTAATATAGGAGCTCACTTTATTAAGCAAGAAGTTACTAGTTGAGTTTCACCAAGAAGGAAGACTTATATAAAACAAAGAGATAAGCACTAAAAGTAAGCATTAGAGTTCTAAGTACAAAGAAAAAAAGAAATTAAGAAATGATAAGTAAAAGGGGAAGTGAAAATAAAAGAAGAAGGTGGAAGGAGAAGAGACAGAAATAAGTAATACAAAAGAAGAAGAGAAGAATATGTAGTTTAGATGAATGAAAAAAGTCAAGACAAAGCAAAAGAAAAATAAGAAAAAAAAACAATAGAAATTGAAAAAAGAAAGAAAAAGAAGAAGTAGAGTTGGAGGAAATAAAATGGAATAAATAGAGTAAAACAGATAAAGTGGAGTTAAATCAGAAAGTCAGAGTTGAGTTGAGTTGAGTAAGACTTGAGTGAAATGAAATAAAGATTTATAGAACTGAGAGGAGTTGGAAAGTGTCAGAAAAATAGAGAAGAAATAAGATAAGACAAGAAATTGAAATACAGTGAAAGAAGATGGATTCAAAGATGAATAAGCTAAAGACAATGAGATAACAAGAAATAAGAAGAAGCTAAACAAAAACTGAATAACTATTGGCAAATATTAAAACTACTATACTAATTATTAGTATTAGAGAACCATCTTTTTGGAGGTCTCTTATTTCATATTTCCTTTTAATTTCTAGACCTTTTCACTCTAATTCATCTGCTTTCTACTGCCTTTACCAAACTCTTCACTGGTTAAACTATGGAAATAAACTTTCTTATTAGTTTGGAGTCTTTACTAGACCTTGGAAAATGAATCATTTTCAATAAGGGCTCTGATATCTAACTCATATGGCTCCATAACCTGGTGACTATGTAACTCATGACAGTGACCATGATATCAGTCACATTAGTCACACTGCATGACAGTGTTACATTATGACATTATGGTGTAATGTTACATATAATAGTCACATAATTTAACATCAGAATATTTTTTATTAAATAAGCAGAGTAAATCCTTAGACTTGTTTTCTTTAAATCTCCCTCTGCCAGGTTAGCACCTTATTATTTATATTTATATTATCTTTGTTAATATATCTTTGAATATCTCTCTGCCAGCTATATAACTAAGCTACAGCCTCCAGAGGTTGCTTTTACAACTGGAGCCTTCTTTAAGTACTTATGAGATGTTTTAGGCCTTGAAAATGATTGTGTACCAAAGGTGATTAAGTAGCAGTGAGATTGAGTGGCAGGCAATTGTATAGAAAATGAGTCTTGCAAGATAATTGTGTAAGTAGCATTTAAGGTGTTAGAAGTAATTTAGTGGCAGTTTTGAAGCATTAGAGTTTATGCAAAATTTTAGGTATATTGTGTTTTATTTAAGAAAGCTCAGTGATTTTAGTGATTAAATCAGTGATATAAAAGTTGGAAAGAGAAAAAAATGGAGTTGATGTGGCCTTACTCAAGAAAGTGTAATGGAGTTATAATATAGTAGCATTGAAAGGCTGAGGTTATTCTGGAGTGCAGAGGTTACAGCCTATCTAAAAAATCTTGGTGATGATCTTGGTGATTGAACCAGTGATGTTAGAAACTAGAGGATGAAAAAATAAGGATTAGTATAGCTCCATCTTAGAGTGTAAGTAAGTTATAATATTTGAAAGCTCATTTTGTTAAGCAAGAACCTACTAATTAGGTCTTGAAATTAGTAGTATACATAGACAAGATGTAGAATATAAGTAGCATTCAAGAAGTATTAGTGTAAAATAAAAAAAGAAAATTAAATATATGCAAAAAAAAACAGAAAAAAATAATAAAAAACAGACTAATCAGAGTTAAAAAAAAGTAGAACCAGGAAATAAGGAAGAAGAATGTAAATGGAGAAGAGATAAAATAAGATTAAATATAGTGAAAATGACAAAAAAGTTAAAAGATAATGTGGAAAAAAATAACTAAAGGAAATAAAAAGATGAGAGAAGGTTAGAACAAAAATATGAAAAAAAAACAGAGAGAATGAAAATGGCAAAGTTAGAAGTGAAGTGGAGTTAAGATAGAGATGAATCAAGTTGAGATAAAGTTGAAGAAATAACTAAAAGTCAAGTAAAACAGAATGAAACAAGTTAAGTGAGGCAAACTGGGATAAAGTGGAATTGAGTCAGAACTCATTTAGAAATAGTTGGAGTTAAAATAGAGTTGTTGAAAAAATGAGCCAGAAGAAATGGAGTCAAAATAAGATGGTTGAGGCAAAATGAAATGAAAATAAAAGATGAAGAATGAAGAATAGATTAAGAGAGATGAAAAAAAAACAAGAAACAAGAAATACAGAACTAATTAATGCAATATCAAGACTACTAACCAATTATGCTAAGGACTTTTTAATATACTGGTGGTTACTTTAAACTGATGGCATTGAAGAAGTGATAAATAAAATAGCAGGAGTTAGAAATAACTGTTTTGGCATGATATTGTGTAGCAATGTGAAAGTAATTATTCTAATGTGGAGGTTGCTGCATGATGGTTCAGAGTTGATCAGTGATTTGAATAATAGCAGAAATTAGATTGACAAAGAAAATGTGAGGGGTAATGAAGGCCTAACTTAAAGGTTAAAAATGACTCATGCCAAACAATTACTACCAACTTCCATCACATTCACTCAATTACTTCTGCATTGCAATCAGTTCTGCTATGCAACACACTTATTAATATATAAAAAGGCTTTTTTATAGTTATTTAGTAGTTTTAACTCCATTTCTTGACTTTTTGCTTTGTTTAAACTTATTTTTCATTTTTTTTCTGTTTTTATCCCCATTTTTTCTTGACTTCTAAATTATTTCATTCTCATATTTGTTATTTTATTTTAACTCTCTTGTACTCTATTTTTCTCCTATTCTCTCTTCACTCTGTCATCTTTTATTTTATTTTAACTACCTCTTGATTATTGGACTTTGTACAACAGTGACTCCTCCCTAGGTGAATATAGCAGAATTTCATAGAGTGACTTGAATACTAATTTCCAGTTACCCTCCCTCCTCTTTCCTCAGTGTATTCAGTTTAGCTGCTTAGGCAAAGTTCATCAGGCAAAGAAATGCAACAAACCAAACATGGGACTGGCATTATCACAATTCAAGTGACATAATTACATAGTTTGGTTACCTTTCCTGTACTTTCTATACATTACTTACAAGCTTTCAAGAGAAATTGATTACTAATGGCCCTTGAAATTGGCTGAAAATAGCAATGCTGAATGATCCGCTACCGAGTACGTGGCCTTGCGCGAGTCCAGATCCTTATATTCGGAAAAAGAAATGTTAATGTGGACACACCCGGAATTGAACCGGGCACCGCCCGCAGACATACAAACATGCTAAGCGGGCGTGATAACCAACTACACCATGTGCCCCATGTCTTGTGAGGATGTCTAAACCCTGATGGTCACGTGCACGAGATACCCTAGAGAAACAGGCTTAAGTAGACAGAGACTGTCTCCCGACAACAGCCTTTCTCTAGGTAAGTACTCAGTACTTCTCATCAGCAGACTGGATAGACCAGAGCGAATAGTACATTGTCTTTCGTACCTACCACTCCACTCCCTGTATTATCTACAACTTAGCTGCGAAGCGGCTCAAATATAGTGAACAGGGTTGGGACAAGCTGCTTAGAGCTCTCCCGAGCACCCGGTCCAGCCTTTCCCTGCTAAGTCACGGAGAACTTAAGAATATGCAAACCCAATTCGGACCGGGCCCAAACCAGTCATCGGTACCTGACCGCAAGTCAGTCCAGGAAACTGAAAGACTCAACCATTGGTCTGTCGAAGGGCGATTCTTCTTACCCGTTATTGAGAAACACTTTTCGGCCTGCTCGATGCATCATGGGCTAAAACGGGACTTTCAATTTTAAGAGGACATGACTTCCACGATGGACCGCGTGTTCACATGGCTCATACATAATTCTTTTTACATGTTCGACTTATGTCATATAGTCAAGGCGATGATAAAGTACACTCTCTGCGAACATGCGTTAGCCTGAATACAGGGTGAAGTGCTGTCCTCCAGAAGGAGCTTTCAACGATATGCATTCCTGCATGCCAACACGGACCACCTCAGCAGCTCTAGGAGGAGGCATGGTCATAGCATATGTTGTCATATCCTAGGTACACACATAGCAAGGAAAAGAAAATATATTGCGGCGACAACGGGGAGGGAGGAATGTGCAGTGTGGATAAGGTGCGTAAGATAAGTGGGAGACACCTTATGCGGCTTTGTGTGCGGCCTTGATAGCGGCGACCTTTGCCTTCTTCTCTGCGACACGCTTGGCGAGGAGAGCGTCAAACTCTGCTTTTTGCTCCTTCTGGTGCTCGATGCGGCGGCGCTTGAGGGAGTGGAGGTGGCGGCGGCGCTGGAGACGCAAGGGGGTGACCAAGCGCTGGATCTTGGGACTTTCGGCATGTGTTAGACGCGACGAAGGAAGAAGAAAGCAAGAAGGGACACTCACGCCTTGGTATAAGGCTTAGCATCCTCCTTCTTCTGGCTCTTGACCTCCCTCCTGACGACATACTTCCTCACATCGTCCTCCTTGCCGAGATTGAAGAACCTCCTGATCTTGGTGGCACGCTTGGGACCGAGCCTCTTGGGGAGGACGTTGTCGGTGAGTCCGGCAACGTCGCCGTCGCCTTGTTTGACGATGACGAGGGAGAGGACGGCAATGTCGGGGCCGACGATGCAGCCGCGAACAGACTTGCGCTTGCGCTCACCAGTGCGGCGGGTGCGGTAGCACGAGTGGCCGTCAGCGAGGAGGAGGCGGACACGGTGGGGGAGGAGGACACCCTGCTTCATGGGGAAACCCTGCTTGTCGTTGCCGCCAGTGATACGGAAGATGTAGCCTTTCCATTCATCACCAAGGGAATCGCCGGGGACCTCCTGGGCGATTTTTTTATCGTAGAAGATGCGGCTGCGGGGACGTTGATGACGCTGTTAAAGATAGATTGGGGAAGACGTACTAGCGGCGCTCTTCGTCGATGTCGATGAGTTTTTGGGCACCCGTCGCGGGGTCTGCATATAAGTGGTGGTGCGACTGGGATACGGCGGGCAAGACTCACTGGCAATGTTGAACTTCATGCTGGGCGGACAACGGGCGGCGGAGGGCGACGACCTCTTGCAATGGGTTTTTCGCGGACAAGGCTCACGTGAGCATCGATGGCCGTTTTGTCAACTGTACAGCTGCCATCACAAGCCTCCCGGTAGTTGCCGGTCACATAACACACGCCCACCGACTTTTTGCATAAAGTTGATTGCTCCTCAAGACACCCCCTCACAACAGCAAACATGGGTCGTATGCATGCACCAGGCAAGGGCATTTGTGAGTAGCACGCGTCTCTCGTGTCTCGCGCACACTCATTTCCCCGCAGCGTCCTCTGCCCTCCCCTACCGCCGCGCTCCCCCTGCATGGCTCAAGACGACCCCCGAGGATGTCGTAGACCACATCACCAAACTCGCCCGCAAGGGCCTCACCCCCTCCCAAATCGGTGTCACCCTCCGTGACTCCCACGGTATCCCCCAGGTCCGCTTCGTCACCGGAAACAAGATCCTCCGTATCCTCAAGTCCCACGGTAACCGTCCCCTCTTCCCCCTCTGCGTCTGCTAACTCTAATTTTCCTCTCCCCTCTCCTTCCTCCCTTATTCCCACCTTTGCACACTTTCCGTGCACCTTTTTGTTTGGGGATAGGACTTGCGCCATCCATCCCTGAGGACCTCTGGCACCTCATCAAAAAGGCGGTCGCAGTCCGCAAGCATCTCGAGACCAACAGGAAAGACAAGGACTCCAAGTTCCGTCTTATCCTTATCGAGTCTAGGATTCACCGTCTCGCTCGTTACTACAAGACCAAGCAGCAGATCCCCCCCACTTTCAAGTACGACTCTGCTACCGCTTCGACTCTTGTTGCGTAGGAGTAGGATTAGTGTATGCGTCTATGATGTTTGCATGTAGTCTTTAATGCATATCAACTGCGTCCTTGATGATACAAGATTCTCAGTCTTAAGAAAGTATACCTGATTTATTCCAAATGTGTTACTACAAAAAAACCCGAGTTACAAATCTAATGGACACACCCGGAATTGAACCGGGCACCGCCCGCAGACGCATATACATGCTAAGCGGGCGTGATAACCAACTACACCATGTGCCCATATAATTACTACTCCATTGTGCACACCCAACCTGACTGTTTACATCCTTGGTGCGGAGATAAAGACCCTCCATCAGGCCTGCTTGTCTCTTTCAACCTCACTGACCAGCTGGAAGACTCCCCAATCTCTTTTCGGGGAAAAGCTTCCAGTTCTTTGAGCACAAGATGTAGCGCAATCTCTGAAAAGCCGTTCTCTTGCACCGAATTAACCCTTGAGACAAATTCTCTTTCTATTTAGCGTCTCTGCAGGATGTACTTCTTGCCGCACCCGCGGTATCGGAGGTTGATTTCTCTTTCCTGCTAGCTATGGACCATGTATCATTGATTACCATTGGCTGCCTGACAGGCCCTCCCAAGGCCGTGTGTACGCACTTTCTGCGGAAATCGATCAGTCTCTTCAGCAATTATCATAGAACTGTATTTATACATGTTGGGACACGATCACGACAGCCATCAACCCTCCAGAGCTTGGACCAGAGTCAGATTGTTTTTGTTTGGACCAATGACACATATAAAAGTATACCCCGGTCGCCTACATCAGACTGCACGCCAGGTCAAAATAATTTACCCATTCTCAGAATACATTACTGACGCCGCCGTACCTTACACTTGAACTTACACTGCTCACTAGATAAGGGTTCTAACACTACTTTATCCTTGGATGATGTTCAGTCTCCATCATGTAGGGGCATATTTTTTTACCTCGGGTGAGGATACCTCGACAATTTGAAGCAACTGCCCGTAAGTATGATATATCCGGTAGCTTAATTAGTGAGGTACGGAGAGAAGATATTGTTTCAAATCGCCACCCCCGGAATCATCAGTTTTTCGAAAGTTGGCATGAGAGTTGAATTGGTTCAATAGTGATAGCTTTCAATGTGTCACCTGTTAGACCTCCACCATTCAACAATGATTGTTTCCAACTTTCAGTACTCTATCAATCCTGCATTCTTAACAGATGGTCGTGGAAAGATGACGTCACGACATGTTATACAACTGGACTTGATTTTAAGTCAGATTACACCAGGTTTCTCTCTCACGCACGGAGAGCAAGCCCTGATGTTTCTGCTCCCTTGTCCAATCCTGCTTGACATCGTGTCTATGCTGTGAAAATATCTGGAAAAATTCTCATCACACAACCATGACATTTGGCATCTCGGGTAATGTGACACGACCTCGCAACACAATCGATGCCGGGGGACGATCATCGGCGGCTTTTTGTATAAAAAGGGGCACACCGTTGTGGAAAAGCAGAACCACGACATGTTTCTCTCGCTCCTACTTTTGCTGACATCGGCTTCCCTGGCATCCGCAGCACCACAAGTCACGCTAGGGAAAACTACATTGGTCGGCCGTGACATATCTGGATTGAAACAGGATTTCTTTGGAGGTGCCTTTCTCAGAGGTTGAATGTACATTCGAATTTTGATCTACTGCTGTCCACTCTACCAGGCATACCCTTCGCCGAGCCACCCATCGGGGACTTGCGCCTTCAACCTCCCGTGCTCAAGCTCAGTCCTACTGACAACGCCTCGCAATTCGACGCTACAAACTTCGGCCCAGCTTGTCTCCAGGCCGTAAGTTCTATGTCGTCATTCTGAGAACGATTTTGAGGGTCTCGCACACTGTAGCCGGAAGATGGAGTTGCGCTATCAGAGGATTGCCTTACAATCAACATTTTCCGCCCCTCGGGCACGGAATACGATGCAAAACTGCCCGTCGTGAGTTTTTCGTTCTTATTTTTACTGAAATCGTTCCCATCCCTTTCCTAAAAGCTGTTTTGGACGTAAGCGCGTGTGAAAAGATGGTTTTAGGTTTGTTTATTCTCACTGGCTTCAGGTACGGCGGCGGGTTTATCCAGGGTCAGTCGAGTGGGTTCAATGGAAGCGCGATTGTTGCGCATAGTGTCGCTCGTGTCAGTAATTGGTTTCGTTGGAAAGACTTTAACTTTACGACATTTAAACAGGGAACACCGTTGATTTATGTGAATTTCAATTACAGACTCGGTCCCTTAGGGTTCCCCCAGGGTCAAGAAGGTGACTTTTCATCACATCGCCAGGTTTCAAAGCAAGGAAGAACGTATTTCTAGCCGATAACAAAAAGGCGCTCAATCTGGCGATCAAAGATCAAATCGCTGCACTCGAATGGGTTCAAGCGAACATCGCAGCGTTCGGGGGTGATAAAGACAAAGTACCGTTTCGCTGTTATTCACATCGATTTATGACTACACACCTGTAGGTGACAGCGTTTGGCGAAAGTGCTGGTGCAATCATGACGTCTATCCTTTACTTCAACTCTCCGTTATCTGAGCTCGTTCGGGGCGTTGTACGGTCTTTTCGCTGCTTCTCGTCTCACCCCACTGAATTCTCTCTCTACCCTAAAAGATTCTCGAATCCGGTTCTCCAGCCTCTTCGCTCATTTTCAATGCTGAACGGCGCGAGATAGACTGGCAAAACTTTGTAGGCGGTGTCCCGTCTTGCGCCGACCTTGCTACCTCTGGGAACACCTTTGACTGTCTCAAGGCTGCCAACTCTAGCGATATCTTCCAGGGATTACTTACTTCCCTGTCTTTGGCTCAGGAACTCTTTGCGTTCGACCCCACGCTCGATGGTCCAGATGGTCTGTATCCCGACATACCCTCTAGACTATTTGCCAAAGGTCAATTTGCCCGTGTTCCTTTCATTACCGGGACAAATCTTGATGAAGGTGCGCGAATTTTTCTTCGATTTCCACCTTGCATGCATGTCATATTCTGATCGGTCTTTAGGTACTGCCTTTACGCCATTCACGTTGAACTCAGAGCAACAAGTTCGCGACTTGATTATCGCAAACTTTTCCCCGCCTATTGTATCTGCCCAAGAGTTATCATCCACAGCAGATAAGCTCATCGAGCTCTATCCTGACATTCCTGCCCTCGGGTCACCCTTCAACACAGGCAATGAGACGTTTGGGCTCAGCAGTGTATTCAAGCAGGCCGCGGCACTCGGTAAGTTCACAATCAGTAACTTGCACTCCATAGTTGATCAATGAAAATCACGACACAGATGGTGATGTGGCCTTCCAAGCTCAGCGCAGGAATTTCAATCAAGTTGCAGCAAAAGCAGGGTTGCAGAGTCATGGATACCTGTTCACCGAACCACAGCCTGGTTCCGGGCCATTGGGAGGCATGTACCTCTTTTCAATTGGCAAAAGTCTATAGTTGATAATTTCTTATAGTCTTTCATAGTTCTGAGATTCCTTTTGTGTACGGAAGTCCGACTACACAAACAGCGACTTCTCTTAATCTCAGCAATATCATGATGGACTATTGGATCTCGTTCGCGACGAGTCTTGATCCAAATGATGGTCTTGGTGTTCCGCGTAAGTTCTCTCCTTATTTAAGGATGTTATTCTCTGATAGTTGTAATCTGATTTCCTGTAGGTCCGCAGTGGGATCAATATACCACAACCAACCAGGCGATCATTCAACTTAATGGTGCCAACTTGACCATGATACCGGACGATTACAGGAACGAACAGATCGCATTTATCAACGACAGGGCAGTGGTGTTCCACCATCGCCGTAATATCGAGTGAATTCCACCCTAAAGTCGGAGTCCCACAACCAGAAGGACGTTCCTTATTCTGGAAACGTGTATATTTACAAATTGAATGTTACTGATGAAAGATGGTAACTTGAACCGTGTGATCGACTACTAAATGCATTCTTTAATCTTTAAACTCTACGATCACATCATTGGTACGATAGCGGACTAACAAGCTTTAAAGGTGCTCCGGGCGGCTAATTGCTAATTTACTGATTGACATGGAAAAGCCGTCTAAGATCAATTGGAGCGCCTTTTCCTAAAAAGGATTGATGCCTTGGGGTTGACAGAGATCCTCGCATTGAATGCAGAATTGGTGGGGCGTGGACCATTATTCTCAAATGCCACATCGTAGTTGAGCAAGGTATGTGCAAACAGCGCTTTGAGTTCGTTGACAGCGAAGAATCTTCCCGGGCTGGATAAAAATCAGCTCAAAAACATGTACATATATCAAGGATTCATCAATCCCCACCATGCATGTTTTCCATATCCGAAAACGAGATAGTCTTGACTCAAGGCAACCATTTGATGCCTACTGAATCCTCCAGCCTCGAGTTCTCTCATTTTAGAAAACCGAAATCCATCGAAGACCAAAGCATTTTCGTAGTTATCCTATTAGGTAAAAAGGCGCATTTTCATCGTGTCTGAAAACGGGATATAGATGTCGCACCTCGTCATGATGCATCGCCAAATTCGGAACAGCGATGTAATGTCCTTTGGGCACGACAGTCCCGTCAGAGAAGGTGAAATCCTTCAGAACCTTTCTTTGCATTGTTACTATATTGGAACGGATTCATTGAGAGCTGTCAAACTTGAAATCACAAAGACGTACAAGCGGAGGCTGTTCCAAGCCTTTGAGATTCTTTGATAAAGCTGTCAAGTTTTACCATCTTGTGCAACGACAGCTTCGAAAATCCTTCCTCGTCGATAACTGTCTCCACTTCTTCACGCAAAACCGGGACAAGAGACGGATTCGCTGCAAGGTCAAACAGGATTTGAGTAAAAGCCTCAAGTCGAAATCAGAATTTTGTCAAGTACTATCAGCTGTTGGTGTGTCACCTGAGATGTCGTATGGATAGCAGCGAAGTTTATTAACAAGATACGGATAGTCAGATCGCGGACAGTTTTCTGATTTTCTTCGGCATTGTCTAATAACCAAGACAAAGCATCGTTCTTCCACATGTCTTAGGTAAAGTTTTGGAGAGCAGAACAATATACTCACCGGTCTGTCTTGCCAATCTTTACCGTATTTCGCTTCCTTATCAAGTCGCTCCTGAATAATGGGACGAAGGTGGCCTATAGCACGCTGAATCTGAGCTTCACGGGTTGAGAGATAGCGTCCAGCAAGTCTAACATTATCAATATCATGAGATGATTACCACCCGGTAAATGTCAACCTACGGTCTCATAAAATTGGGAAATAAATTGATTATTTGGGCCGTCTTTATGACATGAACAGTGAATTCGATGTTGAGATCTCTGTAATCATCGTTTCGGCCTGGCACATAATTAGACGAAAGAGAAGTTGTCTGGAGTTCAAAGAACGAACAGAGTGGGAGACCAACAAAAAGTCGGTTACTAGAACGACTGACTATCTTCCTGACTGTGGAAAGTATATCGATCGCGATCCAATCTAGAAAACGAGGATGTTTCCATGAAATGAATTGAAAGTGCCCTTGGCTGACCTTCTGTCTGTGGAATATATTCTTCAAACGATGATTGAATTTCGTCTTGTACATCAGGAAAACGCGCAACCAAGTTACGAGTAAGAGGAGACCTAACAACGTCGACGTGATAGGGGCTATGCAAAGCTTCGGGACCGGCGGTGTACAGGAGTTGAAATATCTTGAGATGCGTATGTATATATTTTTCCATGAAGAAGACAAAAACATACATCTATTGCAGCTTCATGAAAAGTAATAAATTCGTCTGAGGCCTTTCGCAGATCATCTATCATTTGAGGACCACTGACGACCACGATCCACTTGCAGACGCTTGGAACCTTGAATGCAGCCCCTCGATACTATATTGACCATTTACACCCTCTCTCGTCGAGTAAATAAACGGATGGTTCGAACCTTTGTATATCCCTCTTGAATCACGTTCCTAGCATTTGTTACAAACTTATACGCTCCTATGTACGAGGAGAGAATTCCAGACCCTCCAATCGTAGGTATTTTGCTCAACTGATAGACTATCAGTGTCGAGAAGAAGAGAAGTTTGACCCACGTACTACTTTCCAATTGGCCCAGGTCTTGTAAAATTCTGATGAAAGATAAAACAAAAAAGTAGCAACTGTAATTAGAGAGACGGTGTTCATTTGTGTAACAGAGGGGACCCAAGGTGGGGATAGATGTTGATGATGGATCGATCATCTGACGCCTAAGTGTTGATGCATGTGCGGGCTACTCGGCGCCTCATGATACATCAATTTGATGGAGCCCTTCATGGAGCCAGAAACCTCTGCAACCTCTTCGCGTGATACATTCGTTGGAGTTTAGCGAAAACTGCCCTGAGAGCGACCACTTTTGTGATTTTCGATGCTGCGACTGAGTCTATGCGTACTACAGTGTCCAAGAAAATAGGCGTTACATTTACTCGAAAGTTGAAAGAGGCCCAAAGGTAAATCAGCGAGAGGGCGAGAGGGGTACGCGGAAAACGTTACGACTTGGATCAGATCAAAGACCATATTGAGACCTGACAGAGTTGCCATCGAGGTCTGGCAGGTTCTGAGGGTCCAACAGGAATCATGGGTGATTGGAATATGGATGATTATATTGTGTGAGTTTTGGGCATGGCTAGAACACTGTGGGATGTTGGTAAACAAAAGTTAACGCACCATAGACTTCCGCACTCATCTCCTCCATCCACTGTAATATACCGTTTCCCCCACAATCTATCCCTTCACACATATCACACCTGACCACACCTGTGGCCCTTGCCATTGTTACATATTTTACCCTTTCATACATATCACACCTGGCCACACTTGTGGCACTTCCATTGTCACAGAACACTAATATATATGAGCACTACATATCAGCACCCCCAGTCTATCATATACTGAACTAGGGGTGAGTCATACATCCATACACACCTTACTACAAATACTGATGTAGTTATCGGATAGATTTGTAGACTTACACTTCTGTCAGGTAACTTCTTAGTCAATCATATACTGTGGTTGAGGCAAAAGGGTAGGCTCAGTGAGCATGGATGTCTTGTCATATCTTAGTGCTATTAGACAGCAGTGCATGTTGAATAGTATATCTGAGACAATGGGAGTCAGTTATCTAGTGCTGCTCAGTTCAGTTGCTGTACTAGATTGTAGTGCTATTTGAGTAAGTTGCTAGATCAGTGGTGATCCTAATGGCTCATTGGCAAAGTCAGTGAACATAAAGTAAAAGATGGTAAGACCCATAATTGGTTTATATGAGCATAATCAAGAATCAAAGTGTAAAGCATAATGTCAGCCAGAACTATGAGCTATGGGTAGAAGACATAGTAAAGAATAGAAGTTAAGCAAAATGAAGAAGCATGGCATAGAGAATTGTAGAATGAAGCACATAGTGAGCTCAAACTATCTTGGCACATTGAGCTTGATAGTTCTATAGGTAACTTGTTATTTTTTCTCTACTGTCACTATCTACTTATATGCTAGATCACTATACTACAGAATTATTTGAGATTGCTATCATATGCTAGTGCTCCACTACCATACTTGATGACTATTCAAATTGTTAGTTCATCAGTTGCTAAGTTCTAAGAATAATGACATCACTTACTGCCTGCTTAGCACTCTCCAAAATTATATTTCTTGTGCTTTTCTGCCCCCTTTCAATCATTCTTCTCCTTCCCTTAACTCATATATCTCATGCTATCCCATTGATTGCTTTCACTTTGTTGTGCTACACAAGGCAAAGTGCATTACTGGCCTGCTGCTGTCACTTCTCATCTTTTTCTGTTCAGTGCATAGGAATAAGGTTCTTTCTTTCCAAACTAGTTATTGTTTCATGGCACTAGAAGTCATCTGCCTTTAGTAGGTCACATGCTACAGGGAGTGGTCCAAAAAGGTGGCACTCAATGTCCCATGCCTGTTATAATATCCTGCTTTTCATTTCTTTATCCTCTGTATTTAGATTAGATCAGCACCAATCATTACTCATCAATTTCCTTTCTCTGCACCAGCATCAGGCTTATAAAAGCTTCTAGTGTTAGAATTAAACACTGATACAACCTCAGTTCAATATACAGTTGACTGAGGGTGTGGTATTGTAGGGTGCTACTATAAATACAAGGTAGGGACAAAGGGAGCTTTGTCCCTAGTGTGATTGCGATGGAGCAGTGACAGTGGCCACTAGTGTGATTGCAATGAAGTAGTGACAGTGGCCACTAGTGCGATTGTTCGTGTGATATGTAACAAGGGATTGTCCCTGACGTGATTGTGGTGAAGTAGTGGTGGTGGCAGTGCAATTGTGTGTGTTGTGGAATGAGGGATTCGATCAAGGTTGAGGGGCTGTCGTCATTGTGGGCACATGAGTGCTAACACTCCTCCTCAGCTGAAACCTTGCGTCAGATGCATAGCTCATTCCCTCCTCCTTGAATGGGATCATGGCTTGGGTAATAGGCCCAGCAGTGTCCACAGATGCGTGAAAGTGGGCATTGTGAGGGCCTTGGTAAAAAGGTTGGTGATGTTGTACTTCATGTTGATGTACCAGACACAGATCTCATTTGATTGTATGCATTCATACAGGAAGTGATATTTTATGTCAATGTGCTTCATGTGGGCATGTAGAGTGGGGTCTTCTGACAGATTGATTGCCACATTGTTGTCACATAAGATCAGCGTGGGTTTCATGAATGCCTCACCATGACCTATTGCTTTGAGCAGTGTCCACAGCCAGATACACTCCTGTGCGCTTTCAAAGGTGGCCATATACTCCACCTCGCATGACAATGCTGTGATGGTCTTCTGCTTTCTGGCAGCCCATGATACAATGCCTGAACCAAGGCTCCATGCATAGCCTCTGACACTGCACTGAGTGTTGACACAGTTTGCCCAGTCAGAGTCGATGAAGCTGACTAGGTCAATTGGGCTGCTGCCGTGCCTCCCTTCCAATGTGAGCTTGAGGTTGCACATCCCCTTTAGATATCATACAAGTCGCATGGCTGCCATTCAGTGGACTGTGGTGTAGTTTTCAATGAATTGTGCAAGTTGACTGACCACATAGGCAATGTTGGGGCAGGTGGATATCACAACATATAATAGGCATCCAACTAGCAAACAATACAGAGTTTTCTGCAGGGTGTGTATCTCCTCCTGAGATAGTGAGGATTGATCAACTTTCCTGAGTTTCAGACCAGGTTCCATGGGGAGGAATAGGGGTGTGGCCAAGGCCTGTCCAAACTGTGAGATGATTTTGTTGATTAGGGATGTTTGGGAAAAGCATAGAAGAGAGTTCTGCCAGTCCCACTCAATGGCTATTCCTACAACAAACTTGGGGATCCCTAAGTCTGATATGGTCCATGCAGTGTGCATCTGTTTCTTGAGTCTGTCATTTTCTGACTTACAGCTCGCTATTGCCAAGAAATTGTCGACATGGAGTGCTGCGATGGTGGTGCCACGGTCCATCTTGCAGTAGTAGATGTACAATTCACACACAAGACATGTGAAGCCCCATGAGATCATCTTGTCATTGACCATGTGATTCCAAATACAGCCTGCCTGTTTCATTCTGTATAACCCATGCATAAGACACCATACCCAAGTCTCTTTTCCTGTCTCCTCAAAACCTTCTGGCTGCTGCATGTATTGAATCTCGCCTTCAGGCAGCAGTCCATATAGAAACATGGTCTTTACATCTATTTGGGTGGCATCCCAGCCTTTGGCAGCCACTAGATGTAATAGGATTCACCATGATTCCATTTGTGCCATAGGCAAGGTTGTTCTGGTGTAGTCTCTTCCAAAGACTTACTTGTAACCTTTGAAGACCAATCGTACTTTGAAGTACACAGCTCTGCTGTTCTCGTCACATTTTATCTTGAAGATCAGTCAACCTTTGCGAACCTTCTGTCCTTCCAGTACATTCTCACACCAGATCAGTTTATAGACACCCATATCTTTTAGGGACTTCAGCTCGTCTTGGTATGCCTCTTGCCAGTGCTTTGTATCAGCAGATTCCTGAGCTTCCTTCCATGTTCAAGGCTCATCAGTTAGCTTGATCAAAAGGGAGTCGTCGAGTGCCTCAGCCACAGCCAGTAAGTGTTCGATGTCCTTGATTTCGGCCACGTTAGCAAGCTCAGGTAGGTCTTGGTCTTGTGCATTGTCGACTGGATTTTAGGCAGCTAAGTTCCTCACATTCTGTGCTATCTCAGCGTCAATCCTCTTCTCAGCTCATGCTATCCTCAATCTGTCCCCAGCGTCCTTTGACTCCTGTATGGCTCACTCCAGGCATGTTACAGGAGGCTGATCTTGTGCCACTTTCATGGTGGGTACCAGTATTTGGGTCAATTGACACAGCTGTTGAGTGGGTGCAGCTACGATCTGTGGCACACTGTCCTGAGGATTCTCAACTACAGCATGCTCTCTGTTTTGTGCTTGGGGGGGGGGTAACATTTGTATTGTTGTTGTTGTCATTGATTGTGAATGGATTTGGAGCTGATGTTGCCTTGATCTGGTCAATCAATGTGAGATCTTCATTCCTCACATTATGCATGACTGGTTGAACTTTGTTTGTTGGAGGTCAATCCTTGTGGCGCTCTATGAATCATACGTGGTGTGACTCATGGATCCTTCTAGTTCTTGAATCATAGCAGTGGTACGACTTTGAATTCCTTTCATAACTGATGAGAATACATTCTGTTCCACATGTGTTGAGTTTTGGATTATGCTGATCTAGTGTGAGGACAAATGTGTGGCAGCCAATCTCTTTCATGTAAGTGTAGTCAGGCTTCTGCTTGTACCATAGTTCAAATGGTGTCTTTTCTCTGAGTGACTTTGTAGGCATTTTTGAGTGCAGGTGAGTGGCCATGAGGTAAAATTTGTCCCATAGTGATTCAGAACACTTAGCTGCTAGTCTCATCATTCTCGCCTTTCCTAAAAGCATCCTGTGCATTCTTTCTACACATCCCATGTGTTGCAAAGTGTATGAGGTGCCAAATTCATGTCTTGAGCCCATTGAGGCAAGCCATTTCTCCATTTGATTGTTCTTGAGCTCGCCGTCATGTCCTGTTTGATAGGTCTTTACACACCTTCCCATTTCCAATTCTCTTTCCTTTTGCCAGGCTTGTAGTGCTGGAAATGCATCGCCTTTTGATCTGAGCAGTATGGACCACAGCATGTTGGTGTAATTGTCGACAATGTCCATAATGTATATATTTCTGGTATGTGATTGCACATGCATAGGCCCAGCTAAGTCTACCCATACAATTTCTAACATCCCAGTTGCTCTATGCCCTTCCTCCCGCACTTTGGGTACCGGTGACTTCGTCTGTTTACCAAGAATACAGAGGTCACATTTAGGTAGTACAAGGAGGGAGATGTGCGGCATACCTGGAAGTAGACCAGTATGGGTCCTGGGATGAGCAGTCCTGACGCCAGGAGCATCCTGCTGGTATTGTCTAGAATGGTGACTCCTGTGTTGCTGAAGATGATTGAGGCACGCATGCCTATGACTAGTGCCAAAACAGATATGAGTTGAACAGTGGAGGTAGGTATGTACAACGCATTCTCCAATACTATTTCGGCCTCATTCTGGATGTGTAATTTGATTGTTCCTATACTCAGCACCTCAATGGACATGCCTCCAATGCCTTTGACTGCATGTGGCAGGGTAGCCCATAATGTGATGAAGTTGGATCTGCAGGGAGATATGTGGACCATTGCTCCTGAGTTGAGGTAGAATGATTTCTCATTCAGGGATGAAAGGAATGTGCATCCTTGTTGATTCAGCAGAGTGATTTCCATGGTGACTAGGATGGTCTCATGTCCTTCGATGAGATGGTTGTTCCAGTCAATGGATGTTTGGAGTTCACTGCCAGCATCATTGAGGTCAACTTCGGTTGCCATAAACCCTTGATACTCAAAGAAGTCTGTGGAATTAGTTGTTGTAGCTGATGCAATGCCTGTGAACTCAGTCATTTTTGTGGTCATGGTGTCTGCTTTTTCAGCTTTGAGTTGGATCTTTTGGAGATGTGATACGTCAACTATGTAAGCTTGTCCATCAAGCTCCTTGACTGCAATGCTGGCCTTCACTGCTCCTCCTGTCTTTGCATTGTTATTTGGTTTTGCTCCTCCTTGTGTGGCTTGCCATACAGTTTTGGACTCCTCAATCATTTTTCCGGCCATGCCACTGCCAGGTCAAACACACCACCACTTGGTGTAGCCATGGCATAGAAAACCAAGCCCAAAGCATAGGTCGCAGCAGGACCATCCAGGTCCGTGATTGTGTGTGCTGGGAATGTTCTTTGTCGCAATGAGGGTAGTGTCCGAGGTGGGCTTAGCAAGAGTGGCAAGGCTGTCAATGGTCTGGAAGAGTTTCTGGATCTCGACTGAAGTGTAGGGCTTTGTCACTGTGAAATCAGCAAGCCCACATGACACCTGGGTCTGGATGGACTTGAAAGCTTTGTCGTTAATTGAGTTGAGGAGTGTGATGCATTTGAGGAGGTCCTTGTCTATGGCCTTGGTGGCAAATGCGCAGTCAATGAGCTCACATATTTTCCTGGCTGTGGCATTGATGGGACTGGATACAGGAGTGTATGTAGAAAGGGCTTCACAGATGAAGGCCACCTGCTTCATGCATCCCTCACTCTGTGCGTGTGCTTTTAAGGCATCATAATATTCCTTGGCCATGCCATCAGTGGTGAGTCCTTCTTGTTCAGCGTTGGATACAGCTGCTCGGATTATACTGATAATGAGGTTGTTGTTGGCCAACCAGTTAGAATATGCAACCGGTTCTGTGATGTGGCTTGGCTCAGTGATCAGCTGCTTGGGTTTCATCTTGGGTGCGAAGATGTATCGGTCCAGGCTAGTTTGCTGTAAGAATATTTCCAATTTATTTGACCACTTCAGGAACTCGCCTGTGGTGTGGTTAAAAGGGGTCTCTGACACTGGCCAGTGTGCATTGAGTTTGACTGTGCAGATGCGGGGGTGAACAGCATCATTGGCCGACATGGATGTGTTGGAAGGGTCCAATCCCATAGCGGAGGTGTTCAGGAGAGAGGACAAAGAGATGGAACAAGGTGTGTGAAGATAAATGGGGATATTCTAGTAGGGTACGATCAGCTGGAATCAAATGTCTGCGCATTGTGATATTTGTGAAAGGTCAAAGTGATCAGTCAGAGCTGAGAGTGCTGTGAGTGATTCTATGACAGTGCAGTTAGGTTGTTCAAGTCAAATGCAGTTGGTTGCTCAGAGTGCATAGCAGCAAGGTCCCATAACCTGTTAGAATTAAATGCTGATACAACCTCAGTTAATTATACAGTTGACTGAGATTTATTGTATCATACCTGATACAACTTTACATGATGCAGAACGAGTAAATAAGTAAGTGTGTGTACGAAGGTATGATGATTTCTAGAGACTCACCCTCAGTTCAATATACAGTTGACTGAGGGTGTGGTATCATAGGGTGCTACTATAAATATGAGGTAGGGACAAAGGGAGCTTTGTCCCTAGTGTGATTGTGATGGAGCAGTGACAGTGGCCACTAGTGTGATTGCAATGGAGTAGTGACAGTGGCCACTAGTGCGATTGTTCATGTGATATGTAATGAGGAATTGTCCCTGATGTGATTGTGGTGAAGTAGTGGTGGTGGCAGTGCAATTGTGTATGTCATGGAACAAGGGATTCGATCGAGATTGAGGGGCTGTCATCATTGTGGGTGCACAAGTGCTAACATCTAGTTGCTTGAGTTTCCACAAATCTTGGCTGACTAAGCATGTCAAAATTAGATGTGATTGCTAAACTCCAATCATTCTATCCTGTGTTGATGGCAAACTCATTATCTCCCCCCAACTTGAAAAATTGACTGTCCTCAGTTATTTCTACATATGCCACTGCTATGCTTTGTTGGTCCATGCATGTCAGTGCATAAGCTTTGTAGTAACAAGCAGGTCCCATAAAGGCATAGTTGTTTATTGCAATTTCATTGTTATATTTCATTATTTTGCCCTATGTCTTCCTTTACTACTTTCCCCAATCCTCTATTCACACTGTTACCTCTTTTGTAAAATAGGCTAATGCTTATTTTAATTGTGTTTGCAATCTTAGCACCACTACAGCTCCATTTGTTATCTTAGGCATTATGAAACTCTACCACTGCTAGCTTGAATTAAAAGATCTTGGCATTGCCTGGCTTTACAAAGATGTTGTCTGTAATTAGTGTTTTATTTAATTTTTGGCTTTTGAAAATTTGCTCTTTATATGATCTTTTACTGATCCTTTTGCAAGTCTCATTATCTTCTTCCCTCTTTTTACCTGTTTTATGTGTTGATCTAGTCTCTGGCTTTCCATGCTCTTAAATTTGATGTTGATGCTATTCTTGGCAAAATACTGCTAGTAATTATTTCTTCTTTGCTTCTCAGTTTTTAATTGCTAGTTAATTATAAATAAATACTTGTGTCATCACTTGCTTCCTCCCTTCTAATAGCACTAAGGTTTCTGCTGTTTCTTCTTCTACTTCTTTTGTTTCCATGCCTTCTCATCCTTCTACTTCTGCTCCATCTAAATTTGCTAACACTGTTGAAGCAATCATCCCCCATAAAGATTTTGCTGCCAAAACTGTTACTTCCCACTGCAAAATGTCTCTTTTTCCTATTTAACTTCTTCCTCCTTACTGACCTTACTCTCAGGCTAGCAATGTTACTCCCAAGCCTTCTTTATATCCTCTCATCACTTAGGTGTCATTTTTCAATATTGAATTAAAGGCTCTTCAGTGGTGCTTTAAGAGTACTCAGTTAGATGAGAATATGCCTGCCAGTAAGCTGATTTTGAGGGCTAAGATGAAAATTACTATGTTGCCAACAGCCTATGTAATAACAGTAGCACTGACATGCTTTGTCTTTTATTGTATTATAATTTTTATTTTATTATTGTATTTCTTGTGCATATAATATATATGTAAGTTATTATTTGACTGCTTAGCAATTTGATAAGCAGTCTTAATTTTGTCTTAACCATGTAGATAAAAATTCAGTCTTTAGGCATATTCTACATGCTAAGGTACATTAAGCTTGTAACTCTGTTACATTTTTTTTTTGAATAATTCAACTGAATTATTCACTCTTGGCACTTAGCACTTGGCTTCTTTGCTTTGCAATCAAATTTCTTGACTTCTGAACTTCACATATAGCTACAAGTGATAGACTTTTGCATTAAAAAGAAGATCTATCAATGCAATGATGTTGAGCAACTCACTTGACAAATTAAAAAATGCTCTTAGAATATTGAAAGATACTGGGCAACTACCAGTAACAGCAGTGCAAAGATATCAACCTCTGCCCAAATGAGATAACAAAATGGCCAAGTACTTACATTTAGAAGAGTATAAAATGCCTAGGGGATTGTTCATGGCATAATTGAAGAATATTATCTAGCCAGAATAGTTGGCCAAGCAATTACAAGAAGCAACAGAGTTATTATTATGCATCTGGGTTCTCCCAATGCAGCTGTAGGTATTGACAAATATTGTGCTGCCCAAGCAGCATCCTGAGGATATAACACAAGTTATAGAACTGATTCCAGAAATGGAACCAGCATAAAGTACACTATTTTGGGCTGTTTAGCTTATGCAAGAAGGAGTAGAGGTGAGTCAAGCTTTAATTGACACCATCCAGTACTGAACTGGACATACAGAGCTACATTTGCTCTTAGAAAATATTGAGATAGCTGAGAAAGCTAGCATAAATAGAGGGCAAGTGCCCAAATTGAAAGGAGTGAGCTATGCAGTGCTGAGAGAATTAGCACAAGAGGATAGAGATAATAGTGATGTAAAATTAGGTTATTTTGATTAGTCTGAATAGAGGCAATTACAAATGAACCAGCTTTCACTAAGTTCTGAAGCTAAATTACACTTCACAAAGTACTTTTATAAAATATATAGGTGGGTAATAGAGTTTATTGATTTTTCAGTCAATGCAACCTTAGTTACACTAAAAGAAGATCCAAAAAGCATATCAAACTATTGACCTGAAGTATACTATTACCTTAAGTCTAAGATATCCACTCCCTGAATATTCTGAGCATGAGCAGTTAGCAACCTGCTGAATGTTATAGAATCCTCCTCTATTTATATTATTTCTCCTCCCTGTGATACATAACATTTTCTGGTTATTCTGAGCTATTTTTGAATAATGACATCTGGGATTACTCAAATAGAAGAGGAATCTGAAGTTCCAGTCATTAAGTTAAAAGTATTAATTCTAGTGTCTGTGAAAGAAGATGCAGCAAAAGGTGGCAGAACCTTATAGAGAGTGCCAATAATGGTGTCATGGACTGATAGAATCAGCTACCAAAGGATACCAAATGCAAACACAGCTGCAGGTGGGGAGTTATTGATTGATGACCAAGGAATAGTGTTTGAAGAAGCACATAGCATCACTCTAATAGATAAATTGAGACAATAATATGTATTACAGCTTGAAACACAGTAGCAGTAATCACAAGAAGACAGCTTAGTAATTGCAGGCCTTAAGAAGTGAAGGAGACTAGGAGCACAAACAGCATGTAAGCAGTTGCTATAAAAGATGTGAGATAACTGGCTTGCTAACTAGCAAAAATATAATAGGAGTGCATGCCAGACCTAGCTAATGAGGTTTCTGTCAAAGAAGTTTACAGCTGCTTAGCAGAACTATGCAGTGCATGAATTAAAAACTCTGGCCATACTAGAAGCCCTTCTAACATAGGAGGATAAGTTGATAAGATACAAGATCCATATTATAACAGATTATAAAGTCTTCAAGTTTTTCAAAACTTAGATGCATTTAATGCCATGATAGTAACAATGAATAGACTACTATTAGTTTGATATTATCTATGTGAAGAGTGAATTAAATAAAATAGCAGACTGCCTGTCTTGGTATTTTAAAAGTGATGATCATGAAAAGAGTCACCATCCTGGTAAATCTATAAATGTGGATTATTATATAAATCCAGAGGGCAGGTATTTGCCCATTTATTGGTTTTAGGAACTGAAGAAACATATAGTGGAGTTGAGGGCTATGAGGGCTCAGAAGCTGCAACAAAGCATATAATTGCATGAGAAAACAGAAGAGAGGCAGGTAGAAGCACAGTAATTGGCTGCAAATGTGGTGCCAGAGAAAGTATACACAATAAAGAAGGCAGTTTAGTCTCTTAAAGAAGGGGAGGAAGCACTGATATAGATAGAAGACAAAGTCTTGAGGCAGAAAGTGCAGTGAGAGATATGCTGCAGATCTGTTATGACCTCATCACACTCTTCTAAATATGACTATATTGACTTCCTGCCTCCTTCTTTTCTAATACTTGACTATTATTAATCCAACTACTAAGATCATCAAGATTTCCTATAATCACCACTCTTCAACAACCAGACTATGCCTAGCTTTTCCAATAGAATCAAATTACTCTCAACACTGTGTAAATGCTGCTTCATATAATTGCTCCACAGTTTTTAACTTCTACACAATCATTCTGCTATGTAATTTCCTCTGGCACATGATCACTTTCAAAGCCTGAGATATCCTATAAATACTTAGGAAGAAGTCCTGTAGTCAGTATGGTAGTCTTAATATTTGCACATACTTTACTAATCTTTTTATTTGCTCTTAGTCTCCTTTATATTTTCTCCTTCTTTCTATCTTATTCTGTCTCTTTCTCCAAATCAATCTTCTTTTCTCCCTCAGCTCTTTTTCACTTCTGCCTCATCCCATCTATCACTTTCATCATTATTTTTAACTCTTCAAGTTCTATCTTCACTTTAATTTCCTTTCTCTAGACTCAACTCAGCTCCAGCCTTCCTGATCTTCCAGTTTTCTCCTTCTAGTCCTACTCTACTATTTCACCTTCTTCTTTTCCTTCTATTTCACTCTCAGCCTATTTTTTCCTGCCTTTTCTTCTCCTCCTTCTCCTCCAGTTTAGTTCTCCTTCCATTTCCTTCACTTAATCTCTACCTCTGTCTTGACTCTGTACTCTCCATCTTGACTCCATTTATCTACCTATCTATCTTCATTTCTATTTGTAATACTTTTCCTTGACTTTTCAACTACTTTTTCATTTTTTCATACTTTCTGCTTTCTCTTGCAGTTTCCTTTTCTTCTTCATTCCTTACACTTTCCTTAGTGCTTAATCTTAGCACTAACTTTTGGCCTCTGTGTGAGTCTTTCTTTTTAGCAAAAGCCAACTAATAGGTTTCTGCTCAACAGAGTAAGCCTCCAGATTAGCAGGACTTGATAAAATTAACTGACTATAGAAGTAATAGTTTATGTAGAAGACCATCTATGATTCTGTATCAATAACAGAATAATATATATTACAAACATGAGTAACAATTAAGTACTATGCATTCTGAATGTAAGGTCATTGAAAACAACTATTTTAAAGCAATTTCACTAAGTGGTAGGGCACTTTGAACTGCTACATACATTGGCATACATATGTTATTAGTACTAGTAGCTAAAGATGATTAGTGAGGTGGCAAAGTGTTGCTCAACTTGTGAGCAGTGCCAGAAGTCAAAGATGCAAATTGCCAGTGCTGACAAAGTCATGGAATTTTATAGATATAGATTTTATTGCTCCATTCTTAGAATTTTGGGGCTGTAACTATTTATTAACTTCACTTGTGAAAAGAATAGTGCTTTATGCTTTAACCCTCTTTTAATCTGTGTAAGTGCTATTTAGCACTGCTTCTACAAGCTCTTAACTATCATTGAAAAGCCTAGTTATAATGAGAATTACCAAAAAGTCCTGCAAGAAACCTATATCCATAGGCATTAAGTGACTAGCACTTTCCAGGCACTGCAACACCTTTAAAAAATATTAGTCATTAGCTAGTGTAGGATCTTTGGCCTTTTCCTTACCCTTATCACACTTTGGCATAGTTAGTTCCTCTTTCATTGTTTGCATCACATCTTGGGCACTCATCACTCTTTAATTGGGCTGAGTCTTCTAAAGCAATTTTAATGGTGGCTTCTTGACCATTAAAGGCTTGAGAGGAGGCTTATAATAGCCTTTCTATTTTATGTACTGTGCAGATCCATAGTACCTACCATACTCTGCCAATTACAATGCTCTTATAAACATGCTTACATATATATGCAGCAAATTACTGCTAACACACAAGATCACATGCTAGGTTATTTGTTTTCATTATGTAGCCCTGACTATCTATAGCTATTTCAGCTAAGTCTACTTACTCATCTCTCTACAATGCCCATTGGTGCCATCATTATCTCCCTATATTCTTAATGCAGTTAGTCAGCTGTCTTAGCTGCTATACTCCTTGCAGCTTTAAATACCTATTTAGAAAAACTAGCTTGTCACAGTGAGCCAATGGCTTCTATATTATATTACATAGACTTCTCTAAACTTTAGATTCAATGTGTCCTCTGCTAGCCTAGCAATGGCCAATAATCTCTTTTACAAACCACTCTTAGTAATTATTTACTCCAAAATCATATGAGGCTAGTATTACTCAATTTGAAAATAAGGCATTGTTGCTGGCCTGATATAGTTGCAATAGTAATATATAAAATCATAGCACAATCTGCTGTTATTATAGGGAAACAAGCATTTCCAACATGTAGTTGGATGTTTATCTCTCTGCCTCTAGAAGGACCTTATATGGTCCAATTCACTTTGGGCATAACTTTTATGCCTTATCTTTTAGCAAATTTACATTTTGTATTGATAAGTACACCAGACTACATCTCTGGCTCCTTGCTACACTGTATATTAGTCTTTCTGGTCTGAAAGATCCAACTGGCAATTATGGCATCATGAGCATCTATCAGGTGCTTCAGCACTTTTTGTGCAAACTCTTGCATATTCTTACTATCAGGGAACTACCCTTTTAGAGGTTTCTTACCCCATATTTCTTTCCAATTTCCAAGCTTTTTCACTCTAATTCATTTACCTTTTACTGCCTTCATTAAACTCCTCACTGGCTAAACTATGGGAACAAACTTCCTTATTGGTTTGGAGTCTTTGCCAGACTCTGGAAAATGAATCACTTTTGACAAGAGCTTCTACAAAGCCCTCATTAAAAGTGATCCAACTCACATGGCCCTATAATCTGGTGACCATATAACTTGTGATGTGATTATAACCATGACTATGACAGTTATATGACTCAACCTCAGGATATTTTTTAATAATGGACAAAATAAATCCTTTGACTTGTTCTTTTTAGATCTTCCTCTACTAGGTTAGCATCTTATTATTTGTATCTATATTACCTTTATTAATATATTTTTGGATCTCCCTCTGCCAGCTGTGTGACTGAGCCACAGCTTCTAGAGGTCACCCTTACACTTATGTGCCACCTCATTGCTACATAATAATTTAAGCATCATTAATAGCATAAACCTGCTATTGAATTCAAATTTAGCATACTTCATTATTTCCAACACACTTGCATTTATTGCAAATTCAGTCAAGAATAACTTATCTACCCAGTCCTTCTGATGTAAGCATACCACTACCTGCAATATCTGCAAAATACTGCAATTCACTCTTTTTGTCTATCTATTTATCTAGGAGTAGAATGATATTAATATGAGCAATTTAGCTTTTAACAATCTATAAAGTTCACTCTACCATCCAGAGGTAAACTTCTTATTCCTATCACTTATTATAAAGCTTGAGAGGCTATAAAGCCTCACAATATCCTACAAATACAATTATAATAGCTCCTTTACTATTACTGTAGTTGTAATAGGAATTAGGGAAATCATACTAGTTATTCTACAGATTACTACCTCATATTTATTATTTTTACTCTTTTGGAGTTTGGATCTACCACCTGCCTCATTGCTCACTCTAATGAACTAGGAGGCCCTAATAGACTAATTGTCTTAACTGCTGGCTTTACCAGCACTATTGTCTGCACATATGTAGGCAACATCTCTGTTTTTACTTCTTTAGCAACTGTCAGCTCTTTCAGTAGCTGAATTAATGCACTTTGCATTTACCAGATGCTTCTAGCAATGTTTATGTAGTCAATACCACTTCTTCTGACAACTGTTGTAATATTTATAATAAGTAAAACTTATAGTTCTGAGGCTTTTTTAATGTTTTAGAAAGTCTTCTACTCTATACTGAATTTGGCTAATAAATTTAATGTATTGATTTGAAGTGCTGTTTAGAATAACAAAGATTTAGAAATGCAGAGAATCTCAATAAACTTTAGCCTAAGTGATTTACTTTCTAAGAAGCACTGAGCTGCTGCCTATCAATTTCCTGGTTATTTTCTACTCTACTTAGGTTATTTATACTCCTAGAACAGTGCCTAGACTACTAGTTATACATAACCTTTATATTATTGTCTCCTCATCTTCAATAATATATATATTTCTTCAGTTTCTTATTTAGATGCTTGTTTTGGTGCTACCAGCCAGCTCTCTATGCCATTATTTCTCTTTGCTATTTTTAGTTCTTCTTTTTCCATTTGTATTTGCTCCTTTTAGCTTGCTTTCATTTATAACTCTTTCTTTTCTCCTTTTATTCTTTTTTTACATTCTATGCATCTTTTGTTTTGATATCCTTCCACTCCTATTTCTTCTTTCTTCTTTTAGTTAGACCAATTTAAAAATTGTTAAATTATCATTCTAGTTTAATCCCATTTTGCTTCCTCTGCCAGCGCTATGCTTTCTCTCTCCATTGCAGTAGTTAGAGTAGTGTTTTATTGATAGCTTGAACTGATCACTTCTCTTATGTACTTTTTATATTTTTATTGGGATATTTTTAGAGATATAATTTATTGAGACTACTCCTAGAAAGCTTACAGTTTTCAGCCTTCTTGTAACATATTTATTTTAACTTCTGGTGCCTGTTATATCTCTCACTGTCATTACAGCATTGTATCACTATTCAATTGCAGGGCAAGGTAGTATTTTTACCACCTTAGTAAAGATGTCTGCTGATAACAAAGAGCAATTTGCCTCCTATTCTTCCTATCTAAGCTGTTTTAGCTCTGCTTGGGGTGGAGACATAACTTTATGCTTTGCCCTCCTTTCAATCTATGCAAGCACTATTTAGCACTACTTTCTAAAACTCTCAATATCATCAAGAAGCTCTATTATGATGAGGACTGCCAAAGAGTCCTGTAAGGATCTTGCATCTGCAGACACCAAGTGTTCAGCACCTTTTTTAGTCACTTAAACACTTTTATAAAGTACTAGTCATTGGCTAACATGAGCTCCTCAGCCTTCTCCTTATTTTTGTCATACTTTAGCATAGCTAGAACTTGTTCTAATAATTGTGCTATCTCTTGAGTGCCTATAACTTTTAGTATCAAGATTACTGTATTAATTACTGCAGCCTTTCCTAAGTACCTATAGAGTGTTTTGAGCATTGAGAGTGATTGAGTATTGGCAAGATCAAGCAGTAGGACAATCATGCAGAAGTTGTGTCTTGAAGGATAATCACACAGAGTGGTCTTTTTAAGGTATTAGAAATGACCTTGCAAGAGCATGGAGGAATTGGAGTCATCCAAAAGTGCAAGGGTGTTATAGCCTATTCAGGGGAGTTTAGTGATCTTAGTGATTGGATTAGTGATGTCAGAAGTTGGAAGAGAAAAAAGTAGTGGTTGGTATGGCCCTACCTTAGAGAGTGTGGGTGAGTTGTGACACATTCTTTCTCTTGAAGACATAGGTCTTTATATTGATGCATCCACTTCTTGGAGAATAGGTCATATAATCAATCATTACTAGCATTTGTTTCATTTAAAGCCTTTAGAAATTTCCAGTTCATGATATCTGCTAGCTAAAATTCATAGCTCTTAAACTTGTTCTTTATTTTCTATAGCAACTATATATTAGAAATTGTTATATTCTCATCTACTCTAATAATTACAGGGCTATTAGTGCTTATTGCAAAGGTTGTAATCCATCCATTTACATCAATCTATCTGTTTAGTGTACTTATAATGTTTTATCAGAATGTTTGGTATTTCCATCCTTTGAGTATATTGAATCTAAACTAAACTCTGCTGACCCACTCTCACATAGAGAGTTGCCCTTAGCTCTTTTAGATTTTCTACCTCCCTTATGCATTTGAGTTGCCCAGGAACCTTATCAATATTTTCCTCCATAACTGACATCTTACCTTGTATTGCTTGCAAATAGAGTTTAAGTATTTCAAGCATATCTGTTCCTCATTACCAGCCTCTTCTCTGCACATGTACTCAAATAATTTCAACACACAACTGTCTCCAAAAGTCCAAACTATCATCTACACAATCCAATTAATTACCTCTCATCTTAACTGCACAAATCTCTGCTATTGTTGCACTTCCCACTATTACTTGCTATAAACCAATGCCCTATAATAAATATCAACCTTTTCCTTATAGGCCTCTAATTCCTTGCAGTCCTTATGTAAATAACAGCTGAGCATAAGTGATTATTATTCATGTTTCTCAATATTCAAACTAAGATTTTTCAAGGCCTACTCTTGTCAATTGAAGACAGCATTAATATGACAGGAATAGTCCAAAAAGTGGACTATATAATAGAAACAACTGGAAATCAGGATTAAGGCCTACTGAACTGCTAAAGAAGCAGGAAGAAGGAACTATAGAGGAAACAAAGGATAAAAATATAATAAAAACTATATTAGTATACTAATAATTGAGGAACCAGAAAAATAGCTAAAAATGGATGTAACAAACTAATAAAAAGGTTACTAAATAGGAGTAATCTTGGCAGGGCATGCAAATATATTGAAATTCCAAAAAAACATTAAGCCCTGGCAAAATACAATAATAACTGGGAATGCATATAGACAAGAACAAAATCAGGTGCTGCCAAGAGTTTTAGCATTGGTCTGTGTGCAGGACAGGAGGTATAAAAAGGAGAGCGGATTAGTAGGAATGGACAGGCACTGATAGAATCAGAATCAGGATTCCCAAGGAGCAGACACCTTAAGTCCATTTTATTAGTATAAAAGCTTCACATATCAAATACATTTTGTGTAGCACTCTATTAATTGATCCACCATCACTTTTAAGTGGTTTAAAACTATCTACAGACATAACATCTAAAACAATTATTAAATAAAAATATACATATCTAATTAGCCACACTAAGTGAAATTGAGAAAGTTGATTGGATTACCAAAGCCTCAGAACTAAGCATACTCAAAAACAAGTGCAACAATATAAGACAATCATATGTTGCTAGACTTCTCCACCTTACACAGATTTATGACAAAGAAGCTATTGCCAAATTTCTTTGCATGCCTGCTTCACTAATTTTTTTATCTGCATTCATTGCAGATTTCATTAGCATGTGTATAAAAGAATGTATACATGGCTAATTAAATAGCCTTCATTTTTAGCATGTCTTAAATCATGCAGAATGATTTGGGAAAGATGATTGGATAAGATAAATACAAAAGACAGCTGATTTCTATAGTTTCATATTCTAATAACCACCTTAAAATTCAATTACACTGTTTTACTTGAGCATCCTCAGAAACAATCTCAATCTCAATTTACATTGAATATTGCAATTTGGGCCACTGCTTTTACTGCCTTCTGGAGATGTCAACAACTTAGAAAAATGATAGTCCACAGAATGAAGGCATGGGCTGAATTTGAAAGATGTTTTTAATGGGCACATTACAAGTCACACTTTAGGACAATTTTTCTCAATATCACCATCTTTACCTATACACACCTTATATACATACTTCTTTTCTCACTTCAATTCAAAATATTTCTTTATAATCACATACATCCACATATTTACCTACAAGACATTATTATCTCTTAAGATATCTTCAATTGTGTCATTATTGATTCCTCTATTTGCCAATGCCACAACTTCATAGCTCATATATTATCTATATGCCAATGCCCACTTCAGACTTAGTGTATCTTAAAGAAAGATAATCTATTTCTACTTTTGTTACTTTATTTCATGAACATAATGCTAGGCAGTATGAAATTGTAGTTACATTCTCTGAAAAAATTCTCACTAATCTTGAATGTTACTTATATATGCAGTTTAAAAGAGTACTAAGTTAATGATTGACATGCAATATTTTTTCATATTTCTTGGATGAAAACTCACTGCCACATGAGAGCTGCTTCCATTATGATGGAAAGGGATAACATTTTTTGCCCTGTTTGTGCACTTGCTTAGTATATTTTCATTAATAATCCTTTCAAAAATATATCTCTTTTTACATTGAAAACTGAAGTAGGATGGACTCATTTGACTCAAACATCATTCATATCTACTACTTCTGGTTATTACTCTTCACTCTCTCATTTCTTTTAACTAACTTAAAATTTTAAATGTTTTTTTAGGTACAATGATTTTGCTTCCATGCATGGTCACAGATATTGCATTGGCAGGTCAGTGAAGCTTCTCTTCAGCAGAATCACTCCTGGATGTAGAAATAATAAGTAACCTCAGTTCACTGGAAAAGAACTCTCTATTTGACTTATAGCAATAATAAGTAACTATTCTACAGGCAATGTGAGTAACTATGAATAACAACAGTGATAAAAAGTAACCCACCCTCATTTCACTGAAAAAGAACTGAGGGCTTTCTTAATATAAAAGATATTTTATATAGGAGTTTAATATAACATAGCTGAAGTGCTGTATAGTAGTAATTGAGAATGATTGAGTTTTCAAAGAAAAAAACACAAGACAGCTGAGCACCACTGCTATAGCTGAGAGTCATCTCCTAACACTCCCCTAGACTCAAAGCTGTAGCTTAAGATGTAACAACTAAATTAGGTGTTTATAGCAAGAACAGGGAAGTGGCTGAGTGAAAAAGTTAGCAGGGTTTTTAGTAGAAGAAATGTATATCACTTTAATGTCCCCCTTCTTTATATATTCACAAATATAGTAGTGTTAAATATCAATGTGTTTTGTATGAGCATATCCCTTTATATACTGAGCAAGAGACTTGGTGAAGGAGTTGTTGATGTGAATAGTTGCCAGCAGGATGTGGAGTAAATCAACATCAAGAAGCCAGTTGAATATCCATATGGCCTAATGTGCACCTCAAGTCAATGCCATGTATTCAGCCTCAGTAGTTAATAGAGCAATAGTAAGTTGTTATTTAGAGCTCCAAGACATAGCTCCCCTAGCCATTGTATATACATAGCCACCAGTTGATTGATGAGTATTAAAGTCTTCTCCATAGTCTGCATTGATGTAATCAATGGGTTTCAGGTCTCCCTTTTTTTCAATAAGTAATGCAATAGTCTAAGGTCCCATTTATATACTGCATTATATAGGCCAATGCTCTCTAATAAGCAGGTCTGAAATTACTTTGGAATCTTACAAGGAGGCCAACAGCATATAATAGGTTAAGTCAAGTTGCAGCTTGTGCTCATATTAGTGACCCCAGAGCTTCATAGTATAGTTTATCTTTTATATAATACCTTTCTGATTTATTTGACAAGAATTGAGACTCAGTGAGAACTAGGCTAGTTAGAAGAGGTGTGTGCTTGGAGTTTGATGACCTGAAGCCAAATCATTTAAGTATGCATTCTAAGTAGGGGCATTGGGATAAGGATATATTGCCTGTGGCTGGATCTCTGTCAAAATGGACTCCCAATATATACTTCAACTTCTTCATGTCTTTAATCTTGAACTTTGAGCCAAGCTCATCCTTTGCCATCTGGGCTTTCCTGGAGGTAGTGAATGCTCTTAGTACATCATTGTTATAATTATTAGTGATGGTGTATTCTCCTCCAACCCATTTATATCAAACACAACTGTCTGCTCAGGAAGTTAAGTAACCCAGATCATTATATATCTTATTCAGTGTGTTTCACCAGTTATAACTGCCTTGCATAAATTCATAGAGTGTTTTCTTGAGGTGGAGAACCTTCCCCTTCTCATCTCAAAAACTGGGTGGAGGTCTCATGTAGACTATGTGGCCAAAAGTGCTATTGAAGTAAGCTGAGGTGAAGTCAACTTGCCAGACCTGCAATCTCAATGCCACTGCAATGGCTACTGTCATTTGCATTGACTTCAGGTGCATTACTGATGCATAAGTTCCATCAAAGTCTTTACTCCACACTTGAGTATATTTCTTTGCAACCAGTTGAGCCTTCTTCTTCATAATGTTCTCCTCTGCATCAACTTGTTTATAAAAACCCACATATAATCCACCACCTTCTTTTCCTCTGGTACATTTTCTGCTTCAATTACCTTTCAAACCTCTTTATCATCCATGACTTTAGTTTAGCCTCTATAGCTGGTATCCACAGCTTTAGTTATTTTATAACTTCATAATAGCTTTTCAGAACTTGAAAATCTGCTGCATCTGACTTAGAAGCAAGAAAAGCAAAGGCAGTGGTAAGCAGTGCCTCTGGCACCTCATCATCATCTGCCTAATCCTCACCTGCTTCACATGCAGCTGCCTGAAGGTCTAGGGATTCTCTGAACTCCAGGATAGCCCAAGCAGGTCAGATTACTTGGAAAGATTGCCATAAAATTGGTTCAACCTCTGTTTTGACTGAAGGTGTGGAGTTAAAAGTTTCAGGGTGTAGGAGGCCATCAGTGGAGTAGATCCAAGGTGTAATCTGTTGTCAAGAGTATGAAATAGTAGATATTGTCTCATCTAAGGGCACAGAGAAATTTGAGACTAAATCATCATTGTCAGGAATCTCTAATGTTTGGTGGCCTATACCTTCCTCAAAAATAACATCTTGGCTAGTAACAATGACACAGGTGTTTTTGTCATTGAGTCAATAACCATGGCTCAAGTACTCCACCATGATGTATTTGATTGATCAAGAGTCAAGTTTTGATTTAATGAGCTCTTCAGGGACTCTGGTGTACCCAATACATCTAAATAGATGTAAATGCTCCATGTCCTGTTTCCTCCCCATTCACTTTTCCTCAGGTACACTGTCAGAGTGACAAGGTGATGGCAATAGGTTTTGCATATAGATAATAGTGGATGCTGCCTCCACCTACAAGCTCTTAAGTAACTCACTTTCAGCTAACAAGCATTGGACTCCATTGAAGATAATGTGAATTAAGTGTTTAATAGCTCCATTTTAAGAGTGCATATAGGGAACAACTGTTCTAATCTCAATGCTGATCTTTCAGCAGAAGTTATGCCAAATATGGTTGACCCATTCCTATCCACCATCAACTTAGATGGTGTAAACTCAATTTCCAGTCTGGTACTCTGCTTCTTTGACATAAGATTTTATTACTGCCAGGGTTGTATTACCTGCCTTATTTGTTAAATAGGAGGCTTGAAGTTGTAACAAGCCTGCAACAGTGAACATCATGAGGTAGATTGCATCCTTTAAGGAAACCATGGTAGCAGAGCCCCACAAGTCAACATAGACCTTTGTTCCTGCTGTTTGGATGTCCTCAAATGTGCCATCAAAAGGTCTAATAGTGTGTTTGCCATAAATACAGTCCTTGCAAAGTCTAGGTGCATAACTTGTCCCTTTTAAGTATAACCCAGTGACCAATTTCTGAGTCTCTAAGCTTTGAATGGCCTGCACACTGGCATGTCCAAACTGTCAATGCCAGACATTCAGCCCAACAGGTTTATTCAATGAACTGGCAACAAAAGCCTTCATTGTGTTTTGGGGGTGAGGTTTGGTTGGTCCTGGTTTGAAGAATTTAATGCTTGTAGTAGGGTAGAGATCAAGGAGATACATCCAGTTAAGTTTACTTCCCTCCATAAACACAGTTCCTAATTTGTCTTGAGAAAGTACCTTTCCTCCTTTGAACATTATTGAGAATTTCAAGTCATCAAATTTTCCAATTGAAATGAGGTTTGCTGCCAGGTCAGGGGTGTGGAGAGCTTTGCTGAAGATGAGTGTGGAGGTACATCCATTTGTATTGACAAACTTTCATACTGTGCCCATTCCTAAAATATTGAAGGTTCCACCCTGGTTTGTGGCAATCTCCTGATGAGGAGTTAGATATTCCTGGTAAGTCTCAAAATCATCTAATTCCATAAAGCAATGATCTGTGGCTTCTGAGTCTACATAGCTGGCAATGCTCCCTCCTGCTCAAAGTGCCACAGCATTGGTTGATTCCTTTGTGCTTTCTAGGTATCTATCAAGAAGTTTCATTTTCTCATTATATATTACAGCTGGCACAAACAGAAGTGTGGCCTTCAATGCATATATAGTCTGGGTGTCTGCAGTGATATTTGCCATGTTTGCAGCAGGGCTTTGAGTTTGAGCTGAAGTTGAGAAGTTTCTGCTTACCTAGGGTGCTGCTGCATTTCTCCTTCACCCAAAGTTTGGGGGAAATTGTCCTTCCTTCCCCCCACCTCTCCAGTAACCATTTTTAATTGAATGACCAGTCCTTCTGCAGTTTGGGTTTACACAGACCAGTTTCTTCTGAGGTTGAGGTATTTTAGTGAATAATGCCATGGAGGTTGTGCTTGCAGTTGAGGACTGTTCTTTTATCCTCTCTCAATGAAGTGTCAAGCCAGCAATTAGCTCAACAGAGGTTTTAGTTAATTGGAGTGATGCCACAATGTAATCTCAGGAGGTGGGGAGAGATGATATAATGATGGCACAAAACTAGTTGTTCTTGATGTCAGCACCTTTTTCTGTAGCATTGTTCCATTTTGGGCAAAGATCAGTGATGTGTTCTGAGAAATCCATCCCATCCATCAGTCACTGTTCTTGGGGCAATGGAAATTCATCCCACCATTCAGTTGTGGTAGATGTTGGTATGGTAACCTTGACTATAAGTTCTGGGATAGAGCCTTTCAAGTATCCTTCTACACCCTTAAGTCATGCTGCAAGGAGGACTCTGTCTCTAAAAGTGATGTAATTAGTGCCATCAAATAAGAATTTGTCTGGAAATGTAGGGGGATTACTGTTTCCTCCAGTAGTGGTAGTGACTGTCATTTTATATATGTGATAGTAATGAGTGCTTTTTGGGGCCTATAACCTGTAGCAATAATAAGTAACCTCAGTTCACCAGAAAAGAACTCTGTTTGATCTGTAGCAATAATAAGTAATGTGAATAACTATGAGTAACAACAGTGATAAGGAGTGACTCACCCTCAGTTTACCAGAAAAGAACTGAGGGGTTTCCTAATACAGAAGGTATTTTATATGGGGGTTTAACATAACATGGCTGAGGTGCTGTATCATAGTAATCAGGAATGATCAAGTTTTCAAAGAAAGAAACACAAGATAGCTGAGTACCACCACCACAGCTGAGAGTTGCCTCCTAACACTGGAATAATCATGAAGCATGGTGATTGGTCTTCACTATGTTTCCTTGTCTAATGATGCCAACTCAATGTCATTGTTTCCAATGCTATCTCAAATGCATGGAAAGATACAAGAGATAATTTTGTTTGTCATCATAACCTCCCCTATAAATGCTGTAATCCCTTTTCTACAATGTTTTAGTATTTTGTTTGTTTTCTTTTTTGCATCCTCCTTTTTGACATGTATTTCTAATGTTTCTCTCTTATGCTCCAATTCACAATACTCAAAACTGTATATCTAGTTCAAATAAATTTCATTCTTACCTTGCCTTATATTTGTTGTTTGAGGGCACATCTCCAATGGGTAGGCTTGGCTGAGAGTGAGCTGTGCCCAGCTCTATGGGGGCTCACAGCCTCCATGCAAGTCATCTCTGTGTACAGAGACCTTGCCAATGCCAAGCTCCTTGCCCTGAACAACTATCCATACTCTATCATACTTGAGCTTATTGATTCTTTCATGTAATACATTCACAGTGCTCTGCCTTATTGGCAAGCTAAAGAAATAACCAAGAAAAACATAATAAAAGAAAAACAAAAGAAATAAAAATTAAAAATTACAAATAGAGAAATAATGACACATCTCTCTCCTGACTCATGTAAGTTGTACTTGTCAATGAAATTCCTTCCAACTACAACATACTAACAGTTTCCATTATCCCCACTCACAATATGAAGAATGGTCAAGTCAAAATTGATTCTTCCAACAGGTGATCCATTTTATCCATTTGTTCCCTGTGTAAAGATTTTATCAGTACCTGATAAGTGGTTGGTAATACTTGGTACTCCACCTCCTACGTGTTCTCCTTGCGCGTGATTGTGGCCCATACATACAGGAACTTTGGTATGGAACCCAAGTTTCATAGTGGTGGATTAATCATATTTTCATTGCCTTTTGTTCCTGTTCATGCCCACAAGTAGTTGGACATCTGATCATGGTCAACTCATCGAAAAATCATCACTAATCAAATCACAACCAATGAACTCAGAGGTGTGTAAAACCCGCTCCTCCTATCTTTTTTGTACTCCTTCACACAGACAAGAAGTCACAAGCATACTTTTGGATTCTAGGTGACAAAGTAAGTAATATTCAAACGACTTGCATGTAGTTAGCTTGGCCCATGCATCTGCATAGGTCATACGTTACGACTTGATTGACATAAGTCCCTGGATCACTTATCAGTCATACAAATAACTGGTCTACAAAAAATGAAGGAAGGACAGCCCGCACAAGACTTGTGGATCATGACATGGCTGTAGTCGCCAAATCACGTACCAGGCACATTACGGAAGGACCATGATCAGACATGGACTGCTAATCAATATACGACTACAATCACATGCAAGGAGAGCTTTTGGAAATGACAGATGAAGCGGCAGGCAGAGGCAAAGGCATGCATGGAAAACAATGGGCATTCTGGATCAACTCTTAGAAATTGAAACTCGGACAAAAATGATGAAATTTGGTCTACATACAAGGGGCAAAACCTCAGGGATGAAGCGATGACACCAAGCACCATGTAAGGCAACAATAGATCACCAAAGGAAAAACTGGTATTAGTGAATTGATGCTTGATGATATTGGACCGACACTTTGTTTCCAATGTGCGATTGGAAACGGTGAGTAGTGGTATGCCATCCTTGAAATTATCATGTCTGTCCATTTCGGCGCCGACAAGGGCTGCTGCCACCGTAAATGTGGACACGTTGTATTTCAAGAGCCTTACCATCTATGGAAGGGAATTTGTGTCGCAGGAACGAGCTATTAGGACCTGAATCCATGCAGTTGTGGACATCCAGAACTTAGTCACTCCCTGAGCCACGTGCGTGGCCTTTAACATCAAGGGACAGAGTAGATCCAGATGTATGCCTGTATACAGGAACTGGATAATCCATAGATATCTAAGATTTAAGATTTAAATCGTGTGAAAAGGAGAAATCTTCCGGGGTGACGACCAGAGGGCCGAGGTACCGGTATCTCTCGAAAGAGAGAACAATGGCATTGACAGATCAGATGTTAATGGTTTGTGACTACCGGCTGAGACTTGACTCATTTTCATAGCGAATGGGGAAATTTGAGATAGTTGGGATGTCATTCTGTTAAGGTTTCCCATTGTTCTATTGGGAGCTGTCGAAGGCGCATGTCGTGCCTACGCGCATCAGGTGCTTCAATAATGCTTCAATAATCATGAAGGGTACCTACCATAGTATGACAGAAACAAGTTTGTCGAACAGGAGTCCATGGTGGCAAACTGAGGAGGCACATGACTTCACGAATGTCTGCACAAAGTGAAAATTGGTAACAAGACGTGTTCACCAACGCGCTTACTCTATAACTCGGACCTTACGCACGCGCGTTCCGTACAGCTTGACGCAACTAAGATATCCATATGATACAGTTCAAAAGGGACCAGAAAGAATGAGAATTGTCACTTGTTGCATTGTCGGACAGAAATGTCAAGACATCACCACGTGTGATCGAACGGTTATCTAATTTGATAATCGAGAATTGTTGACCTTGGTGGTATAAATATAACTTGGTGACTGTCCATGCTCACATTGGATTCTCGTCATGTCTGCCAAGCGTACTCACTCGCCCGAATACCAACACTCAGCCAAACGACCCAATCAAGAACCTGACCCGCAGGCAGCGTTTCCTGTCGAGACTGCTGAGGATTTGTTTCGTCAAGCCAGGAGTAGCCAGTTGTCCGACCCTCTAGATCGTTTGTCCAACGCATCCTCGCAAGAAGTAGAAGCATTCTATACGCCAATTTTCAAGGAACTCGCCCAAGCCATCGCTGGCAGAGATGACATACCAGTGCCACCAGGAGCGGTTTATGGCCCGTACTTCTTGGATTTGTTCGACCAGGAGTGCGAGAGTACATCTAAGAAGAAGATTCAAACGCAGAAGAAGATACAAGTATTGATCGATTACAGTTCGTCCTTCACAATCTGTGCCAGTCCTTTCTGAGACCCTTCTCAACAGTTACGACGGAAGACAAGAAACGTCCTCGTCAAACATCCAAGCCACAACGCGGTGAGTGTTAAGTCATCTTGTTCTCTCTCTGTTACTTATATGAATCCTTGTATCTCAGATTCAAAAGTCTTGGACGTGGTACGGAAAGCTTGGAACACGAACTATGTGGGCGACAACCGCCATCTATTACAAGAAGCCATGAATCATATGTACTTCCATTCCTCCAAGAAACCCTACGGGAACTTTTGTGCCATAATCCAGGGATCCGGAACTGGTAAATCTCGGCTAGTGGACGAGCTCTCCCGCTTCGTTTTTACGATTCCAATAATCCTGAGGCCTAAAGAAGACACAATAGGTGCTTTGATTATTTCCTATTGTTGTATCCATTCTGACCTAACGACGAAGGCTTCCCACTTGGTGACTTCGCCAATGGCGTACCACTCGTCGACTTTTTCTGCGGATTCACATTGAAATCGGCACTCTATGTGCAGCGCTGCTATCTGCTTTTCTTACTGAAGGCAATTGCCTTTGCCAACGAATGGATTGATAGCCACAAAGAGTCAAAGTGGGGATCCGAACGCTTTGCTGCAGAATGGCACAAATATATCGGTCTTCCTCAGAGTCAGGAACGCATGACGATGTATTCAATGGCAATCAATATGAGTAGTCCTTTGAAAGAGTTCGAAGATATTTTAGACGAGGAGGTTCAATTTGACACTATTCAAGCTCAAGGTTCGAGGGTATTTATTAGCGGCGAATAATTGGGTGCTGATAGTGTTTCCAGTGGAAGAATCCATCGAGTTAGTTGCGAAGAAAATAGACCCTGCGAGGACTGACTCTTCACCTGCTATTGTTTTCTATTTTGACGAAGCGCATCATCTCACCAAGACTACAGTAACAGCTGGGTTCCCTGAACGCACAGCTTATCAATGCCTGTGCAAAGCCTTGACGTACATGACGGGTGCCCCAGTCTTTGCGTTATTCCTGTCGACTTATTCCCGACTGTCCGAGTTTGCTCCGAGTGCACGAAATTTTTGGTCTTCTCGGCCTCAGTCGTCCGAGTCTGGAGAAAGCGACGATAATATGAACGCGCCTTTTGTTGAACTCCCTTTCGATGCCTGGAAAAAGCCGACTCTTGTGACCGAAGGTTTGCATTCCTCTGAGGAAATATGTTCGTTGAAGTTCATGGCGCGATTTGGTCGTCCCTTGTAAGCAAAACATATTGTCCCCTCCCTTCTTTATTGTCTCAGGCTGTGTACTCCAGGTTTTGGACACTTTTAGAACAGCCCAAGTCGACAAATGAAAGACTCACGATGCAATACGCAATGCAAAAATTGGAATTACGTCTTGAGGATACCACTCGGGATAAACTTTACGATTACCCACTCAAAGAGCTCATTCCTCCGCTTGCCGCTCGTGTTGATTTGACCTTTGAGTCGGATCGAGACGAAGCTGTTTTACTTGAAGGACTCCTTGTGGCTAGCAGCATGCGATCTGTTTACTCTGTTCCACAGCATCGACAGTATCTCCGTGGTGGTTACTCATCTGAACCTTTCGTGGCAGAGGCGGCTGCTCGTGTGATATTTGAAAAATGTCGAATCAAAGCATCAAGGCTGCATGTAAACGTAGAAGGGACAGAAGGGACAGAGGCGATGATCAACGAGATCATAGAAATATACAAGAATGACGTACCGACTGCCATGTTAGCGTGGTTTGACAGTGGGCTGATAGAGAAGGGACAGAGAGGGGAATTGGTTGGGAGGATGCTCTGCACTCTGGCCCACGACATCTCGATCTTGAAAAGCCCGAAATTTACCTCAGACTTTCTCCGTAACCAGGTCTCGTTCAGCAGAATGATTCCGGTTGTCGATTTTCTCCGTGCTCTCATTTCTGATGAGTTCATCGATAGAGTTCTCAAAGCAAATCCGAGCAACGCGCGGCGAAAAGCGCTTGAAACAGCTTTCGAAAATGGCTTTGTTCATTTTACGCAGTTCGTCAAGGCAGGCGACAAGTTGACGATTACCGATGAGGCCGTATACCTCCTTTTCCTAAGGGGCGCAGCAATCCAAGGCTACTGTAACATGGATCAAGCAGACCTTCTTATTCCAGTGTGGATTTCCTGCGGTGACAACCCCGACCGATGGAGTATGACCGCTATCTTCATTCAAATAAAGAACAGAGTCAACAAAGCATCCATTTTCATCGACGCCCAGCAGACCTTTGGATTCTTTAGCCAGGCCAAGGTGCCCATTTTACGTCCGTATATTACTATCGCTATGGAGCTTGGACGCCTCTCGCCTGAGCAGAAGAAGGCGGGAAAGCCGGAGACGAAGGAAACAGGAGAAAATACTCAGACAAACACCGAAGCGAAGGGCAAAGGAAAGGG
>QLON01000807.1:0-27371 GCA_003313675.1 Termitomyces heimii
GAGGTGTGCACCGGCGAGCTCTACCGGAGAGTCAGAAACCTTCACGCCATGGCAGACGATGATGTCGACGCGCTCGGCGAGGTCATGCAGTGCATCGACGACTGCTAAAGTACAGAAACAAGCGCATACCCTCCAGCACACTCTGCGTCCCTGCCATAGGCGGACGTCAAGCCCACCTCTAATTGAAGCCCGAGCCCAGCCCGCTGGCGTCCGTAGCACTATCATAGGACTCGCGCCTGGTCAACCGTCAACCCCAAGGCGGCACGGGCGACCGCGACGCATCAGAGTGCCCAGTCACCTACACACAGGCTGTTGAGTAAACTACATAACTAGGTACCAGGGACGCTTACCTACCATAGATAACCTCTACGAAACTATATAGGTCAGATTGTTTGTAACAGCACATATCATAAAAGGAAATGGAGAGGGGCGAAGATTATGACAATAAATACACTGGGTGCAGGGAAGAATGCTCTTTTGCAAAACAATGTAAAAACAGAGTAAAAATAATCTAATTGATTTCAAAATTTTATTTGAATATTTTTGTCAAAACCATAGAAAAAATATTCTGATCTGATTGGTCAGTTCTGGAGTCACATGACGAGACTTATGTAATGATTAAGTCTTCTCGGTTTGACCTTTCCTATGGAAGGTCTTTTCATTGGCTATGATATTTCTTTCATGGTTTTGACAAAAACATTCAAATAAGATCTTGAAATTAATTTGATTGTTTTTACTGTGTTTTCAGATTGTTTTGCAAAAGAACATTGTTTCCTGCATCCAGTGATAAGCAACAAGGGAAAAAATTTCAAACATCAATATCTTCTCCCTTCTGGGCCAATTCTCCAATAGCCTGCCACCGCAAAGCATATGTCATGCATGAGTCTTTTCTCTCTTGCAACTCGGAATTGAGCGTCTTATGTCCATCTACACTGTGCGCAAGATGATGCCAACACGACGTTAACTCACTCCTGTGGTGAGGGAAGCACTTCATAAAAAACGTTGCAACGGCTTCCGAGTCCTCGCTCACGGGCGAGGCAGCCATATCAATCTTCACAATGTGTGCTCTTCGAGGCATTCCTGTCTCTTCTACAATCGGCATGGGACGCGTCTCCACATCCACCATCAAAGAGATCTCTCTCAGTCCAGGACAGTGCTTCAGAAATGACGCGAGTGCTGCCAGAGATGCACCAATGCGACAGCGCATAGGCTTGAACGGCTGTAGCCGGCTGAAGATTGCCCATCGCAAAAAGGGGCGGCATACGCCGAAATTCAGATACTCGATACATGGCAACTTGCATGCTATTTCCTCATATTCGTTGTCATTAAGGTTCCAAGGTAACCAGTACTCCAATAGTAAGGATGTAAGACGTTGTATGAAGGGTGCCGCAAAGAGAGGCTTTAGAAAGCTGGCAACACTGCAATCCCTTTCTGCTTTCGAACGAGATGAGGAAAAGACGAAGGAGAGGTGTGTGAGGAATGGTAAAGTAGATGCAGAGAACGATGGCGGGAACAGTTCGTTCAAATCAAGAAACAGTGTTATTGTGACGGAGGTGAGTGAGATGTCAAGAGGGGATGTGCATGGAGTACTTCATGGTGATTGAAACTTGTGTCAATTTTCAAAGAGCGAAGGTTCATGAACGTGCCGTGATGCAAGTCTCGAAAGGCCATCAGAGGTTTCAAAGTGATGGATCCTGGATAACAATGTCGTACGAGATCCAGTTTCTTCAATTCTGGTAAATCTGCAATAATGTCGAGGAAATTGACTGACAACTTCGGTTATGCGGCGATTTATTCTAACGTCATATGTTATCGTCATAAATTCGTATGTTTCATTTATTTATGTCTTTTTCAAATGTTTTCTATATGACTTACTCATACTATTCAAAAAGCCCTCGACCCTACTCCACATGTCTCACCTTTATGACTAGTTATAAACACGTCGCCACCTGGGGTCAAAATCATCTTCGATTATTGACTCCCAGGTGAGCCTCTATCATTTACTTCTTATCTTACTTGTACTTATAAAAATGATCTTCGATTATTGACTCCCAGATTATATTGTATTATATTATCAATTATACGTTATTGCGATATGCTGCGACAAATAAGCCCGAAGACAGGCTCTGTGACCATACGAATTGGAAGAGAAAGCGAATTCAAACATGGAAGACTCTGAATGAGCATGCACAATTCTGAGTCTAGCTCGGCGGAAGGAATCCTAGTAGCCATATTCTCGCTCAACGTCAGAGATGTTAATGCTGGATTTATTGATTTGATCAGTCTCAATATAGCAACCAATTTATCAACTACTTCCCCAGCGTAGTTGAGAGACAAGCTCCTTACGGTGGGCAAGAGAAAAGTGCGAATACGTGCTTGGTCCACGTCGTAATTCTCGTTTGAGAACAGAGTCAAATTTGTCAACCTTGGCAACATCAAGGAGCTGATGGAAAAGGAGGCTGCAAGATGATTATTGGAGGAGTTGTCATCTCGAAGGTGCAGTATGCGTTTCAGCATCTCTGGCTCAAGTCTGCTATCAATTTCTATTGCTCGAACGCGCTTTCCATAGAACTTGAGGCTCTCCAAGTCCTTGATACAAGCCTCGGCAGGTTGCCCAATCAGGGAGTCCTTGTATTCCGAGGGCGAAGCGAACGGTAAGATTTTGACATCAGGAATACTCTCCCACAAAACATCGAGGGCGACTTCATTAAAAGCCTTGCAGGTCAAGGCGCATGAGAGAAGATCGCCTCTGTGATCGCCTCTGTAGCGATGGACATAATCGGCTTGGAAGTTCTGGAAAATGTGGTAGAGCAGCTCGGAAATATGCAGAGCGGGATGCATTGTCTGAAGGGAAGCTGAGTTGGGGTTGTAGTTGTAGGACAATCGTGAAGGGAAAGTTGTAGACTGATGGACAACATGGCAAAGTTAATCATGATTGATGGTACATCAAATTGCCGCGAAACTACAAACGATACAGATGCTTTATTCAAAGACTAAGACCTGAGTTTTATCCAGAGAGTATACATCAGAATATCGACGGAGCTTTCTGTGTTGGGAGACATTTTGTGTCGTGAAAGCCACCCAATTCATTGCTTCAGTAGATGAAGTTCTGTTTTCTCTGTACTACTTACTTTTCATAGCAGATACTCCTAAATCATCCCCATGCAGACATGCCACCTTTCAACGCACATCACATAACAATCTCCTTTTCCATCTGTTTATTACCAATCTTTTCTTTCTTAAGATCGGTCGACACCCACAAAGTTCATGTTAGGTTCATCCTCTCACTTCAATGGGACCCTCCATATAATAATCTTCAGGCTGAGCTCCACTTCACCTTCACACTTTGCCTTGCTGAGCATCTGCCAGGAGGCTTTGCGAACTCATGAGCTAGCTAGCTCTGGTGGTACAGTTAATTTGTCAGACTAGAAATGGGCAGCAGCAGACATATGATGCCTTCGCTTTCATATGATCAACCTGGAATGAGGAAAAACTCCAGGAATTGAGAGTGCGATATGGACAATCGATGAGGCCTGAGGTATTTCCGCTCGGCTGTCGTAAGAAGCCCATTGAGTAATATGAGAAAAAATATTATTTGAGGCTTGAGCGCATCACGTTTGATGAAGGGAATTTAATATTCCCTTTGAATATGCGGATTGTATGCCTTTTTACCCAAAGGTTTCGGAGATGTAGCAAGTGATAAACCTAAAGATGTATCGCAGACACGAAAAAGAAAGATAAGGCTGCAGGATGTGTAAGTGATAGGTCTGAACAGTATGGAACGAAGATATACTCACAACCTCAGTTGCGCGTCGTAGATGACAAGCTGAGTCTGAAAAGTGACAAGTGAACGAAACAAGTGACAGTGTAAGTATGCCGCTTACAACTAGACAACGTGATACAATTGGCAACGATGACAACCCGCAACCGAATACAACATGACCTGGACTGAAAGACATGATTGTTACTCTCAATTGGATGAAAGTGACAGAACCTTATTCCAACAGACTATTTAGACAACAGGCAGCTGTACTTCAAGGTAATCTTGATTTTCTTTTTGTTCCTTAATCAACAATATATCTTGTTCCATTCTGACCTCACATGTCTAAGTGAAGTAGAGCTATGCTCTTTTACATTTTTTTTTTTTTTGAATGGGACAAGACATTTTCAAGCATTAATGAGTTTGCCATCAACACAGAGTAAGATGATGGGAGTTTAGCAATCACATCTAATTTTGATGCACTTACACAACTACAAACTGCAAAAACTGAAGTGACAAAAAGCCTCCAGGATCTGAAACTAGCACAAAAAAAAAGGGAATCAACAAGCTTTTATTAGCACTGAGCTAATTTAAACATAGAAAGAACCTAAAGAAGAAAGGCAAGGCATTGTAATACATCTGGAATTTTTAGCACCACTTTCTCCAGACCACTGACTGTGGCACATAATTAAGTGACTATGAAACATTTTTAATGCCACAATTTACCAACTTTGATGTGAAGGCAGAATAATTCTCCTTAGAAACTGAATGAAAAAGACAAGTTATGACAGTGGCAGAGTAGCAATGGACTTTGACATATGTAGCATGACAATTCAGAAGTGATCAATGAGACAGAATTTAACATATAAGTTGAAAGAAGTGGACTAATGATTGAGAAATGGAAAAGCAGGCATGCTAAATGTATTCTTGGAGGGTGCTAAGAGCATTATAAGTTAAACCATTCTTGGGCTCTAACAACTAAATTTTGCTAAATGATGGACTTATAATTTAAATGGTTGTTGTTTATAATAGTGGAGTATCAATATATAGTAGCAATTGCACTGTTGTAGTATAAAGAGCAGACAGTATAAAGTAAAGAGAGGAATTGGAGAAGAAATATGGAGAATCACAGCAGCAGAGCATTTCACACACATCAACTCAAGAGTATCAACAAGATTTACTTAATCTGTTTAATGAGCATATATCCAATATGTAGGGGTTCACATGTATTCCCACTGAGATATGCCCATTTTATTGTCAAGGTATAATGCTTTCCTCAAGATATGTCACCTGATCTCCAGAAACCTGAGCATAGTCACATGATCAGTGTCACATAATTAATTTGAGTGCACATGTCACATGTTTATAGTCACATGATTGATTTGGGTCTGCATTAGATCAAAATACTGATAAGCTGATTTTTCAATGTCTAGGCCACCAATAAGGCTGATCTAACATGATCTGGAGAGGGCTTTTCAAGGCAGTTCTGGCTATGTCATTTGCCTACAGTTTTTGGCAGTACTGCTTACAGTTTTCAGCAGAAGTCTGTTTTATTCAGACTTTTTGATGATCAATAGCTTTATCATGTCTCACTGTTGAGACAGACATATCAATATCAAGATAGAATTCTGCCAGAAACCTAACTTCAACTAAGGTTCTGCCTTTTTGCCATGCAATCAGGCACTAACACTCCTACCACCTTTCACCTTCCACACCACAACTTCTCAGTATACTATCATGCACCAATCTACAGTAAGAACTTCAGTAAGCTCAAAATGAGCTTATTGTTGATGACATCTCCAACCTCTTCCCACATTCTTTCAAACACAATCTTATCAAGAATAACCCTCTCCACACACTTCTGGCTGCCATGCAGTTGCTAATTTCACCCACTCCTTCTACTCTTCTTTCTCAACTATTCAACTCCTCACTTACATTACTAAGTCTACTACCACCTAGTTTTTCACCATCATAACCAGCAAACACACCCATCATAAATTAGTAACTTTTTAGGATGCCATTTAAAAACTACTTCTCTGCCTCCAAGAAAGACAAGTCTAACCTCTAAGAATTCTCTCAGTATTTTAAAGAATCAGAATACCTCTTTTATGACTGTAGCATCACTGACAACACCCAAATGAAGAAATATGCAGCAAGATACATTTTGTACAACATGGCAGAAACATGGACTGGCTTACTAGAATTTGCCTTTTCAACTAAAGGACAAATTGAACTGACTTACAAGGCTTGGAAAGTGGCAATTATTTAACTTTACCTGGGTGTAAAAGAATTGATTAGATATACAGAAAATGATATAGGACACTTTTGATAATGGCACTTACTCTCAGCTCTTTCTTAACTTATTACTACAAATTCCAACAGGTTTTCCAATGGCTCATTCAGAATGGCAGACTTTACATCAATGAATAATGACAGCTATTTCAACAGAACATATTAACTTTGCTTTGGGCCAAAATTGCTAGACACTTTGAAATTGTCAAACTAGCACACCATTCCAAGAAACCTTATAAAGTTAATAATATCTTTAAGGCAAGTAAATGAGTCTTGAAAGGTAATTTAGAGCCACTAAATGGAGTTACAATTTGTCACTCTAGCATCTCTTCCTTCCTGGACCATGTTGCTAAGCCCTTTGTTAGCTGCATCTGTGGAGTGACACTAGACCTCTATGTTGGCTACAATAAATGGTTAATTCACCTTTCTTTCTTTCCATGATTTCACACCTTTCAAACTCCTTTTAGTGTGCTTTGACTAGCCACCTTACTGATGAGTTGGACTAACTTAGTACAAATCTTTTATAACAACATTATCTATATCTTTCAACCTAAGATATTAACATATATCCTTAGCTTTATCAATGATGTTGACATTAAAGAACTTAAAGATTGGCAACTGATTGATGGCATTCCTGCAAAGCATCCTAACAACTCCAGCATCCACCTAATACTATGGGACTTCTTCCAGGTGCTTAACCAAGTCTTACAATATATAAAGTATTGCAGCAAAATCTTCTTGAATCACATGCTAATTCTGTGGATATCAAAATTCAAGGTCTTTGGCCATGTTTGCACTTCTGCTGGACATGTTTCTGACAACTCATGCTTAGTGCTCCTAGAAAGGTAGAGCCCTTGCCAAGTTTTATCAAAGGTCAGAGCATTTCTTGGTATCATTGACATTTTCCACATCTTGTTAAGAACTTTGCCCACTATCTTCTCTGACTCACTCACATCAACAAGCTATTTGAGTTTAAGTCCTAACTAACTCAATGCCTAGAAGGACTTAATCAACATCCTCCAAACTGCTCAGCTTCTTGTACCAATAATGATATCTCTGCTGATTTAGTAATCCTTACTGTTAACACTTCTTATATTGCTATTGGATTTTTTCTTTGCCAGTATCTTGCTAACAATCAAAAACAGTGCTACTACAACTGCTTTAAGTTTATTATGCTTAACAATTAAGAAGCATACTATAATCAGCTGAAGCTAGAACTTTACAATTTATTCAAAGCTTTTCAAGTGCTTAGAATGTACCTTAATGGCATTTGGAACTTTATAGTAGAAGTTAATGCTAAATACATTAAAGATATGCTTCAAAACTCTGACATATAGCCATTAACAAGCATATTTTGAGCTTATTCATGTCAAAGATACTTTTCATGGCCTTGATAAATTCTCTAAGCAACTTTAGCAATCTGGTGACTCTTACAACAATAGTAATGACAATGATTACTTTACTAATTGGATTAACCAACTCAATAGCTTTGTACATTTTATCCAATACTGGTAACAATACTTTATCAGCATTTGACAATTAGCACATTACTTTACTCAATCACCTCTTACTAACTAACAACTTTGACTGCTTCCAAAACCTTTTACACTGCAAATATTAGTTAATCTACTCATTATCAAGGAACCATAGCAGAAGATAGCCATTGACTAATTTATAATGTAATATTACAGAATACTAAGGCAGTTGAGGAAGATAAATAGCTAGAACTTGTCCAACAATGAATAGAAGACTTTAGATGACTACCTAACCTTACTAACAATGAGTATGAATCTTTTATCTGCTATAATACTCACTTTTTTATTACTAATGATTGACTTTGACAATGCACCTGTAACAATGCCCACAAGCTTGTAGTATAGCAAGACAGTTAGTTACAAATCTTGTATGCTATGCATAATAAACTGGAATATTGAAGACTGTACATTATTTGAGCAATACTACTCAAATGGTTTTGGTGGCTAAATATCAGAGCTGACATAGTTTGATATATAAAGTCTTGCCACCTCTGTTAGATACAGCAGACTTGGCAATTCCTGATACTGCCTTCTGTCATCACTCTTGCTCTATTATTCAACAAAATATACATCAATACTATATATATATCTAAGTTTGGTCAGTATAAGTATATTATTCAAAGTAGATGCTTACTAATGCATTGGCCTAAATTCCACATGTTCCAATAGAAGAATACTGATGCAATTGCTAAATGGCTCTTTAAAGATGTTCTTTGCAGATAAGGTGTGCTAAGAGAAATAGTTATTGATTATGGTATGCCTATCATTAAAGCACTAACTTATTTTACTAAGAAGTACAATGTTCACTACATTTGCATCTTTGGATACAATTGTAAGGGTAATCTCTAGAGGGTGTGGCTCAGTCACACAGCTGGCAGAGGGAAATTCAAAGAGAACAAGTTTAAAGATTTACTTTGCCCATCAATAGAAAATATTCTGAGGTTGAGTCATGTGACTGTTACATGTAATGTCACACCATGACATTGTCACGCTATTGTCATGCTATGTGACTAATGTGACTGATGTCATGATCATAGTCATGTCACAGTGGGAATTGGATCACTTTTGATGAGAGCTCCATCAGAGCCCTCATTGAAAGTAATCTATTTCTCATAGTCTGGCATTGGCTCCTAATTAATGAGGAAGTTTGTTTCTACAGTCCTGCTAGTGAGGAGTTTGATGAAAGCACTTAACAGCAGGTGAATTAGAGTGAAAAAGCCTGAAAGTTAGAAGGAAACATAGAGTAAAAAACCTCCAAATAAGTGATTTCCTGATAATAACAAGCATGCTAACAGCTTGATGGAGTGACTACATTTTGATGTATAGCAAGCCTTCTTCAAAGCTGTTAACAGTGATAAAATACAATGAAGCAAGGCTATTTACTTTATATTTTAGTCTGAACAGGTAACTATTTGCAAGTATATAAGATGCTTACTTTACTATGCAGCAATGAGAATTCATCCTAGCTTAGCAAAGAATTGCTTATACTTATGCACAACTCCAAAATAGAGATAACACATAATAAAAAAATGAAGCTTAAGTTACAGTGCTTTGTTAATTCCTTCAAGCTAGTGATAGTGCCTTGGTTCTTGCCTGCATGGAGTTTTTAAGGTGCATCAAGGAGCTATAGTAGAGCTGTTGAAGCTGCAGTTGGGAGTTTGGGAGAGTTAGTTTTAATTCTTAGTTATCTTCTTTATGCTAACACAGCTCCTCCCTTAATCATGCACCTGATCTAGAGGCAGGTCCTGCAGGGGTCTAGACAGGAGATGAAGCACTCCTAGTAGAGGGTGTAGATGTTTTAGAAGCCAAGCTTGTGGAGGCAGGGGTTCAGACCATTGCTGTGGAGGATGTTATGGGGAGAAATTAGTGCAGGAAGTTTCAGTGCTTATTGAGTGTGCCACCTCCAGGGTCCTTCTTATCTTGAGTGGCCTTAGTTGATCCTGAGTTTGCATAAGATTAAGTGGCTCTGATGGTGGCCATGTTATGAGTGTTGAAACTAAGTATGTATTTATCCTTGAAACTTGTATTAACCTTTGATTTTCTATGAATTAGGCTGGATTTGTTCTTATTAGAAGCTATTGAATAGCATGACCTCTGCATGCCTTTACATTAAGAATGGCCTGGCTTAGGTTTATCCCAAATATTAGTTGCTTCCAGCCATTAGGGTTGGTCTTTAAATGCTAGTAGACTTTGAAGTCACTCACTATTGTTATTCCTTTGAAGTGATATAAGAGTTGAACCAAATTATGATAAATATGGGTAAACTGATGCTATGGGTGGAGGATATAGTGCATGAAGTTTGATGGAGTATGCTGGAAGAGTTGAAGAAGAAGTTTAAGGCAGGTTCATAAGAAGGAAGGGCTTCTAGTTTGGATTGTGCCTAGTAAGTAGTCTAGGCTATTGCTAAACCAGTGTGTTTGTTGCTGGTGCCTTTTCTTAGTCCCCAAAAAAAATGTTTTTCCCAGTTTTATAAGAATAACTTGAGGAGACTTGGTGAGAGTTGAATCCCTGGTAAGTCTAAGAGATGGAAGTTATGCTTATGACTATCTTTATGCATTCAGAGGACCCTAAGATCCTTGAACTTTTCTAAAAAGTATTGGTGGAACTTTTAAAAAGCATTGAAAGTACCTGCAAAGTGGTTTCAAGGTTTCCAAGTATTATTTTCTAGACCATACCCTATCCATCTAACTGAGTACATCAACCATCCTTGATAACAGTGAGAGTTTAGTATTTTGTCTACCTTATAGTGAAGTTCTCTGGCTGCTTCTATGAGGGAAGGGGGCTTGTTCTGTCATCTCAGAAAGGGGTGCCAGAGTTATGCTTGGTTAGAAGGTGGATATGGAAGATAGAGTGAATATCTGTTATGCCTGGAGGTAAGTCAAAGTAGTAGGTATAAAAAGAGACTTTTTTCATTATCCAAAAAGGTTTTAGGTGCTTGTGATTGAGTTTAAGCAAGAGTCATTAGGTTTTGATGTTTTGACAATCAAGCCAAATGCAAGTGCCTACAAGCTAATCTAGGGTTAATTCTTACTTTGAGTTGGCCTGTTTGCTGTACATTTAATTAGCAGTTTTGATCTCTGTCTAAAAGTAGTTCTGTAGAGCCCAGAGATTATAGGCAACTTTGTGAGCAGCATGGGGAGAGATATCTTGCAGAGGGACAGTGAGTCAAGAGTTGTAGCCCTTGTTGATAAAGAAAGGTAAGACTCCCATAGTTTAATGGAGTTGTAGGTAAATTCTGCAACAGGGAGCTTAGCACATCAATTGTTTTAGAGATAGTTTATATAAATGTAGAAATACTGCTTCAAGGTCTGGTTAACCTATTTTGTCTGTCCATTAATCTCTAAGTGACAAGGTATAGAGAGGGCAGATTTTATATTTAGGGCATAATAGAGTGATTGCTAAAATTTGGAGACAAATAGAGCTTCACAGTTAAAGACAATATTGTCAAAAAGTCTGTGCTTCAAAAAAATGTGCTGGATAAAAAGTTAGGTGAGTTCTGGGGCATTATTGATAGTATGACAGGGGATGAAAACTGCTTGCTTTATGAGGCAGCAGACTACTATGGAGATTGCATCATAGCTGTGATGAGTCTAGCAGTTCCATAATGTGATCTATAGAGAGAGAGAACTATAGTCATTTGCTGATCAGTAACAGCTTGAGGAATCCAAAGGGCTAGTATCAAAGTATCTTGGCATGGTAGCAGGCATTATAGGAGCATACATACTGAATGACATTCTTCTTTGCTTTGGGCTAGAAGAACATCCAGCTAATGAGTTGGAGAGTCTTCCTAATACTAAGGTGTTTGCACAGCTTATGATTGGATTGTTATTCTGCTGTAGTATGTTGAGGTAAAGTTTGTCATGATTCAGAACATAGATTAGTTTGTTTCAGAGCAAGAGTTTCTGGTCAAGTGAAAGAGTGAAGGGAGAGAAAGTGGATGTACTATCCATAGGTTTCTCTGACATACTCCAGCAGTTGTGTTTGTAGAAGTATGAGTTGGTTGGAGTGCTCCAAATCTGATTTAAAAGGGATTGAGCAGCAACACAGCATTGAGCTATTTGGAGAGAATGACTATATGATGGTTGAAGGCATTTTGGTCTGCTTCAAAGAACTTTTTTGGGTATATGTTAGAGTATTAGGTAAGAGCATTGAACTTTGCACTAAGTCACTCCTAGCTAATAATTGATAGTAAATTTATACTTGGACAGAGTCTTGGCCCATTGGGCCTGTCTCCAAGTAAGTTGCTTTGTAGTGGTAAAGTACTGGTGGTTATTGTAGTTGGAATAGACTAAAATGCAATGCTGGGCTCCTTCAAAGTAGGCATGCCATTGTTGAAATGCTTTTATTGTAGATGTCATAATTGAGCTTGGTGGAGATTATTAACTAAGTGTAGAAGGCAATAGGGTATAAGTCCTTACTGTCAGAATTCATTTGCAACAGTATGTCAGCAATAATGTAGTTCAAGGCATTATACTCAAGAATGATAAGTAGCAACAGATTGAAATATTGAAGGATGGAGGTGGAGGTGAATGCCTTTTTTAGGAGTTTGAAAATGCTTTGACAGTCAGAATCCCAGTTCCAGAAGTGGTTCTTATTATATCTTGCTTGCAGAAATTTATTATCATTGGGGTTGTTAGAGTTGTCAGCATCTAATATGCAAATTGCTATATTTGGCAGCTTATATGCAAGTTGGGGAGCAGTTTTGAAATAGTTCTATGGGGTTTGGTCAATTATTAGGGGTTTTATCAGGGTTGGCCAGATTTTCTTAGAAATGGGAGTACTGATTTTGGGGTTGCTATTTTGTATTGGCATTGGGGTTTGGGCTTCTTCCAGGTTATTGCATGAGGAACTGTCCCACTTGGTTCTTTTAGTGGCATTAATTGATCTGCATGATGAAATTCTTGAGGCTATTATAGGTGATCTATTTTAAAGTGATTCAGAAAATCTCATAAATGCATTTAGGGAAGGCTTTATAAAGCTAAAAATATAAAGCATTGTAATTCTAGCCAGTCTTGTAGGTTTTTTTCTTGAACTATACTATGAAGGCTGTGAAACATCTCCTGTGGCTTATTCAGAGTGATATTAAGTTTCTTTTAACTTTAGCAATAATATTATGAACTCTAAACTTATCAGAAAATCCAGCTATAAAGGCTTTCCATTCCAAAAACAGAGGGTGTTGAGAGCTGTACTGGAGCAGCATAGTGTAGTAGTCTAAGGCAATTCCTTGAAGATAGAAAGAGGCAAAAGCCACTTGAGCTCTGTCAAAGGCATCTATATAGAGTTTGCCTTAGAAGGTGTTCAGGCATTGCATAAGGAAGATCCATCACTTCTTGGAGCTGTAACTGCTAAATGGCTCTAGTTTCTAAATGTCTAAACACTTCTCACATATAAATGCACTGTGAACTTCTCCCTGGTCTCTGCCACCAGTAAAAGGCCCTCTGAAATTGTAATAGTAATAGTAATTATTTTTAGAGCTTTTTGAAGGATATATTAATAGTGATGCAAAATTAGGTTATTTGGATTAGTCTAAATAGAGGCAATTACAAATGAACTAGCTTTCACTAAGTTTTAGGGCTAAATTACACTTCAAAAAGTACTTTTATGAAATATATAGGTGAGTAATAGAATTTATTAGTTTTTAGTTATTGCAATTTTAGTTATATTAAAAAAAGGTCCAAAAAAGCATATCAAACTAATGACCTGAAGTATACTATTGCCTTGGGCCTAAGATATCCACTCTCTGGAAATTCTGAGCACAGGCAATCAATAACTTGCTGAATGTTACAAAATCCCCCTTTATTTATATCATTTCTCCTGCCTGTGACACATAATATTTTCTGGTTATTCTGAGTCATTTTTCAGCTATTTGGCCTCCATTTTCTGGTTTCAAGAGACTTGATATAAATTTTCCTGGCCAAGAGAGGATTCTCCAATGTTTTTAATGCTCTAGTTCTATAAATTGTCAATATTTTCCTCAATTCTTCTCCAAATGCCTCTAAACTCTTTTTATTAGGTGCAAATTAATTAGACCATTCCAACAATACAAAACACAATAGGGTTTGGTTATTTTCCCATTGAGATATAAGTATTTTACTGAAGCCTGCTCAATTTTTCTCAACAATTAAATTTAGCTTTTTCCATTAAATTGCTGATTTCTCTATCAGTTTGCCATGAAATTCCTTTGAACAACTTTCATTGTGTGTGAATTGATTAGGCATTTAAAACAATACCTAATATATAGGGGTTCACATATATTTCCACTAAAATATGCCCATTTTATTGTCAAGATATGATGCTTTCCTTAAAATAAATCACTTAATCTCTGAAAACCTGAGTATAGTCACATGATCATGATCACATAATTGATTTGGGTGTATATTAGATCAAAATATTGATAAGCTGATTTCTTAACATTTAAGCCACTGATAAAGCTGATTTACTTTGATCTGGAAAGGGCTTTTCAAGGCAGTTCTGGCTATGTCATTTGCCTATAGTTCTTAGCAGAACTGCTTACAGTTTTTAGCAGAAGTTTGTTTTATTCAGACTTTTTGATGATCAATAGCTTTATCTTATCTCATTGTTGAAATAGATATATCAATAGCCAGTTCCCAGCTGCTGAAGAGTTCATTATTCAGGGGTCCACTGTTTTTTAGGGGTTTAGGGACCCAGTTTGAAGGAAGAGGGCCATCTAGAGAGGGAATAAAGGCAAAACCTAGGAAGGAGTTGGATCTTTGAGAGTTTTTAAAGATTTGAAGGAAAGGTTTGTGTCATAGAAGAATGTGTCCTATAGATGATGTTTGCTTAGTATTATATAAGTCAAGGTGGAGAGGAAAATTTCATGGTCCTAGATAAAGCAAGTGCATAGGACAGTTTAGGGGTTTGTTGATATAGCTAAGTGTGTAAGTGAACTTTTAGAGCTTATGAAACATCAATATCTAATTGACTCAGATTTTGAGGGTGGCAGTAGTAATTGGCTGCCTCAGGCTCTGCAAAAGAGCCTAAACCCTCTAGGAGAACTCTGATCTTAAGATTCAAAGCTTTCTGAGGATCTTGTTACATTGCTGTATATATGTTTCCATTTGCTCTTACTATTGAGGCAGGAAATTCCTTCCAGCCCTAGACATATTCCCTTGTCCAGGAGGCTGTGTAGGGGCCATGGCTGCATAGGCAGTTAGGAGTATCAAGGAAGGGAGCTATAAATACATAGAGGTAGTATAAGGCTAGTACCTGTAACCTCAAAGTAGTATTGGAGCAGCTGCAAAAGAAGTAGTGTGGGCTGGCACCAAAGCAGGCTATGGAGCCAGAAGAGTCACTGAGAGTCCTCCTATATAAGGCTAAATGAGAGGCCTATATATAGGCTAAGGGGCCAGTGCATGCCAGTTTAGCCTTGGTCCCTGGCTAAACAAAGGAGCTGCAGCATATTCTATAAAGTCCATTATCCAATAGTGATTTGCATACAGTGCAGCAGGTGCACCCAAGGAGTTTTGGTGAGTGGAAGTTGTTGGGAAAACTCTGACATTGGAATTGTAGATGGACTAGCTATATTAGTTAATATTGTAAGCCATAGAAGCTTATGTAGGTTGGGTGTAGATTGCTATTCTCAGGAGATTCAATGTGATATTATATCAGGTCTCACTAATCTAGGAGCTTACTCTGTTGAGCAAGAACTTACTAATTGGATCTTGCTAAAAAGAGAGACTCACATAGAGACTAGGAGTTAGTGTTAGAGATTAGCCCTAAAAAGATTGTAAGGAGGTAGAAAGAAGAATGGACTATGGGAAGGAAACAGAGAATATAAAGAAATGGAAATGGAGTTGGGGAATTGAAAGAAATGTAATATAAATAGAATCAGAGACAGATAGTGGAGAAATAGGTTTAAGACAGAGAATATGGAATCAAGACAGAGGTTGTAAGTAAGCAAATAAAATGGAAGTAAAACTAAACTGAAGGAGAAAGAGAAAGAGGAAAACAGAGAGAAATGAGCTGAGAGTAAAGTGAAAGGAAGAGGAGAAAGTAAAACAATAGAATGAAGCTAAAGAGAGGAAATCAGAAAGATTTAAGAGATTAAAACTGAGTCAAGTCTAGAGAAAAGAGTTGAAGTGAAAAGGAAACTTGAGGAGCTGAAAATGGAGATGAGAGAGATAGACAAGACAAAGTGAAGACAAAAAAGGAGTTGAGGAAGATAAAAGAGATTAATTTGGAGATAGAGATATAGAAAGATAGAGTGGATAAGAAAAGATGAAGAAAACTGAGGAAGATAGAAAAGACTGGCCAAATATGAGCAATATCAAGATTAGCATACTGACTACTGTACTTCTTCCTAAGTACTTGCAGGATGTTTTAGGCTTCAGGAGTAATTGTATGCCAGAGGAGATCAAGCATTGGTGAGATCAGATGGTGGAACAATTATATGTGAATTGGAACTTATGAAGCAATTATGCAAAGTGGCATTTGCATGATGTAAGAAGTGATCTAACCCTATTGAGGGAGTTGAATGTAGTCCAGTCATCAATGAATGGTGGCTATTAAGGGATTTAGTGATCAGATCAGTGATGGTCAGGTATTAAAAATGGAGAAAGGCAGGAGTCAATGTGGCTATATTTAAGAGAGTGTAGTAAAATCATAACAATGATAGTGGAGCACTAGCATATAGTGACAATCTCAAATTATTCTATAGTATAATATTCTAGCATATAAGTAGATAGTGGTATCAGAGAAGAAAAATAAGTTACCTATGAAACCAATGAGCTCAGTGCTAGCAATAAGGCAGCTAAGCAATTAAGGAGTTTATTATATGCTTTATTTTATAATGATTTACTTGACACTGTTTCATTTTGCTTGACTTCTGTTTTTCACTATATCCTCTGCTCACAGCTTGTGGTTGTGGCTAACATTATATTTTTCTTATGCTTATAGAGACCAATTATAGGTCTCACCATTTTTTGCCTTATATTCATTAACTCTGCTAATGAGCTATTAAGATCATTGCCAATATAATGACTTACTCAGGTAGCACTACAATATAGTGCAATGACTTACCTAAGCAGCATTAGATAACTGATCCCTCAATATTTCAGGTTTACTATTCAATACATATTATTATTTGATGGCACTGAAATGCAATAAAACATCTATATATACCAAGTTTACCCATTGCCTCCACCATTGACAACTGCACTACTACTACACCATCAGCCTGATATCGCCAACATTACTCCATCAAATTAAAAAGTCTATTGGAAACCTGTCTGGACTCCCCTCAAATTGTAGTGCTTGACTACTTCTATATTAGTTACAGTAGCTCTAAAGTGCTTTACTAGAGTTCTGTTACACTTAGCATATCATAGCAATTGTAAGGGCAACTTCTGGAGGCTATAGCTCAGTCACACAGCTGGCAGAGGAAGATTCAAAGAAGACAAGTCTAAGAAGCCACTCTGTCAGTTGATAAAAAATATTCTGAGGTTGAGTTATATGACTGTTTTTTAATAAGGGCTCTGATGAAGCCCTTGCTAAAAGTAATCCACATGGCTATTAGCTAGATTCAATTTGGAAGTTTGTTCTCATGATTAAGCTGGTTATGAGTTTGATGAAGACAGCAGAAAGTGGATGAATTAGAGTGAAAAGACATGGAAATTGAAAGGAAATATAGGATAAGAAATCTTTAAAAGGATAGTTCCTTAATAACAACTGCATAGTTATTTAAGAGTTTTACTGAATTACATCTTGTTTATTCCTTTTTCAATAATTGTTGCATATACACACATATATTGTCAGGTGCACTACCTCATTATTGAGTTGGATACTATTTTTCATCTGCCACTCAAGAGTATTATAATAGTCACTGATGTAGTTGGTCAGTAAGTGGATGGACTGACTAAGGATTTTGTATTGCAATCAGACTGACATCAACTCCTCTTTCACTGCCTCCCACTTTTATGTCATTGTGACTAATATGGCCTCTGCTCTTGACTGCATTTGCTCCAACATCTTCATAGAATAGTAGGTGACAACCAAATATACCAAAAAATTTAGTATGCAAGAATTCTATAATACCTTAAATGACTATGCCTAGAATATGGCTGTATACTCAGACAAGTACACTATGCTAAAGACATTCCTAGATAGTATCTCAGTACTGCACCTGCCTCCAAACAGAGATCTTCACCACCTAATGTCAAAGTTTGTGGCATTTTCCATCTAGGACTTTGTATACCTAGTCAAAATCCCAACTCCTTAACTCTAAAATTTGTGATGCCTATCAAAGCTGAAGGAAGCAACAAACATGCATTGACCTACATGACTTGCAGGTTGCAGCACCCTTCTAGGATTGTGGATGCAGAAAGGCCAAGTTGCAGAGAAACCTCTAAGCAAGGGTTGCACTAAAAAGGGTAAGAGTCTGGAATCAAAAAGCAAGACAATATGCACAGAGGTATGAGCTATGCACTACTCACAGGAGGAAGTGGAAGAGGGGGATAACTGATTAAGGGTATTCTTGACATTGTAAAGAGTAGGGAAATAAATGACATGCTAGCACCTGGACATGTCTGAAACAGGATGGGGGGGAGGGGGGGGGAGTAAGAGTTGTAGAGGGGAAGAAAAGCAGGGACAAATGGGGGAGAGTAGGCAGGGCAACTCCTCACCCCTCTTACTGCTCCTGGAGGTTTGGAAAAAGTCAGTTGAGAAAAGCAATAGATTAAGAACATGCACTATATAAGCACTTGATCTCTATGATGTTCTTTACATAATCCCAGCAGGACTGCTTGTCCTTGTAGTCTAACCAGTAAACTAAGTCAACCACACAGTCTGTGAAAAAAGAGCAAAGGGAGCTTAAGAGATAGAACTTGGGAAGAAACAACATTGACAGAACTATGGAAAAATCTTGAGAATTCTTATTGTTTTTTTTAACTCTAGCAAAATAAAAGATGTGGGACTTTCTTATTCCTAAACATATTCAGAGCTCCTTGGCATCTCTAAGGCCTTGATGCAAAGAATGAAGTGATCTCATAACCCACCCACACTCCCCAGAGTAGAGCCAAACTGACTTCTACTTTTTCATCCTCCAAATTCTGACATTGCTAATCCAATTACCAAGATTACCAAGCATACGTGAATAGACTGCAACCCCAATGCCTCAGGACAATCCCAGCTTCCCTTGTCTGTTATAAGAAAATCACTCCCAACACCCTGCATGACTCACTCCACATAATTGTTCTATAAGATCTGACTTCTGTGTAATTATCTCACTGCCCAATCTTGTTGATGCTCAATTGTCTCTGGCATAAAATCATTTCTGCTGCCCAAGACACTCTGTAGGTACTTGAAGAGGACCTCCAGTAGTTAATACAGTAGTCTTGGTATTGCACTTAGTATAATCCAGTCCAAGTTTGCTTCTTTCTTATCTTTTTTATTTCTTTGTCCTCCTCTGTCTATCTCTAAATCTATCCTGTTTCCTCTGGTTTCCCTCTCTCAACTACTCTCTTTTCTGCCTTGTCTCATCTTATCTCTCTCTCCTTCTCCTCAAGCTCTTGAAGTTCAATTTCAACTTCTTCCTTTCTCCAATTTGACTCAGCTCCAACTCTTCCTAAATATCTCTGGTTTTTTTTCCTCCTATTCTGTCTTTGCCTTTTCTCTACCTTTCCCTTATCACTTTCACTCCTAGTCCAATTTCTTCTTCCCTTTTCACTGCATCTTAACTTTTTTTGTTTTCCTCTTTGATTTTCCCTTGCTCATCTAGTTTTCCTTCCTTTTGCTTGTCTACTTTTCCCAATCTCCATCCTACAACTCTGATACTCTACTTACTCTATTTCTAATCTTCTTTTACTTTCCCCAACTCCTTCCTCATGTTAATTCTCCTATGCAACTCCTTTTTATTTCTCTTATGTGCAGCTCCTTTTTGCAAGATCTAAACTAGTAGGTTCCTGCTCAATAGGATGAGCCTTCAGGTCTGCAGAATCTGACAAAGACCAGCTCAGAGCAAAAATAGATTACTATGTAAGGGCTAAGTGATGGGAGCCATGTACAATTAACTAGGCTGAACCTCTATTGTGTGTCCTAAAAAGAGATGGTACATTGTATCCAGCTTTGGATACATGCCAATGCAATGACAATACATTTAAGGATATGACACCCTTACTTGATTAAGAAATTATTTGCAAAGATGTGGCTCAAGCAAAGGTGAGGTCAAAGATTGACCTCACTGATCTATACAAGCAGGTTTGAATATGCCCATTGAATATATTGAAAATGGTGCTTTTATTGTCATGACCCCCCCTCTGAAACCCCCCAGGACAGCCCCGGAGCCCCATCTGGGGCCCTCTTTTGTCAACCCCACAATGCGCCCAGCCCCCACAGCTGCCGAGGCTGCCATCACATGCATCAAGACTGCCATCAGCCAGCCCCCCTGGGAACCCTGCATCATGGACCTCAAGATCAACCACCATCAACGATTGAATCATGCAACCTGCTTCCAGCCATCATGCATCACAGCCCCTTCCACGCCAATTGATCACATGCCCCACATGCGCGATCCAAGTATATAGTCCCTGCCCACTACTCAATGCCTTCCGAAGCCTAAAATCTACAATGACATTCAGCACTTTGTGGAGTTGGTCAATTATATCAGCAATTTCTTGCTGGATATAAGTACTTATACCAGCCTCCTAATGGCAATGACATAGAATGGATCACCATTTTATTAGCAATCCTTGCATCAGTGATGTTTCCACATGATTAAGCATATTTGTAGTGAGATGCCTATTATTTGGCCCATATATCCTTATAGAGAAGATCTCATCTGACTTGTTATTGTATAAGGTGTACAAAGGAGATATCTGGGGAAGACTCTCTGGTCTTTATGAGCATCTGGTGACACTTGGTGTATAGAACTCTATCTATGAAGTCTTAGCACACAGTAAAAAAAGGAAGCCCTTGGCAAACATCCCTTAGTACAACAGCATAGCACTACACAGAAGCTTTGAGCACATAGACTGCTATGAGAACACTTTTGGGCAAACACCAATCATGGCTCTGTGTGAAGTAGTGATAAGAGTGGGGTAATCAAAACTTGGATTGTTTATATGCTACTTATCCATTTCTATATCTATATAGATAGCATGTGAACATTACTATGAGCCCAGTAAGGTATGCTATGCTATGCTGGTAAGTCTAAAATATTGAACAAATATCTGAGAGGTTTTTTAATCAACATGTGATCTAATATTAGGCTATTTCTGTGTAATTCTCAAGTTATGGTCTCTCTTTCTATTAGGGGTTTGCATATCTTTCAAGCCAGCAGTTTAGTTATATGTATAATGTTATTTCTTGATTTTATGCTTTCTGCAATATGTGCCACCAAGAATTCTAACTGACTTTAATTGGGCTTGGTGCAATCACTAATATCTTGACCTATCTGCAAACAGACCCCAATCATTAGTCAATTTCTAAATTCCAGATGCTTGGCACTGTGATTCAAGCTTTGCACCTTCAAACAGTTCTATAAGCAGGAAACATGATGCAATTCTTCTCTGTCATTGGCTCATCTAGGTTTTGGAGTTTGGAGTCAAGTCCAAAGCCAAGATCCTTCAAAATGCATGTTCCTTTAATACTCTTCCTGAGTCTTTAGCATAGTTGCCCATAAAACAACTTTACTGAGTATGCAGATTGTAAAACACAAAGATACTCAGGTACCACTCATGTTGCCAATATATATGCATAGTTGTCACTCCAAGGAATAGCACCATAAATGCAGAGTAGACATTTACTTATAGTACTTCACATTTCATTTGATTAATACAGGCATCAATTATAGGGACCTTTGGCACTTTTCTATGTGTAAACAAGTAGGCACCCTATTACTGATATCTCAAATGCCACTCCACACAACTGCTTCACAAGACTCATCTCTTGCATGACCATCCTGCCACTTGATCCTGCTACTACTCAATCACCTCCATTGCACAATTATTCTTAATGCCTGGATCATCCTGTCAGTGGTTAGAGAAGGCCCCAGTAGTTGGTACTATACTTTTGATATTGTCTAGTTTGCTCCATTTTGTCTAGTTGCTTGTTTGTCTAGTCTCTCTTCTATGTCTCTCTATTCTCTATCTCTCATTTCTATCATCTCCAAATCAATCTCTTTCTCTTTCTCTTAAATCTTTCCATATCTACCTTGTCTTGTCTTAACTTCTCCAAGTCTCTTCAAGTCTCTCAAGTCTTCTGTCTACTTCATTCAACTCTGTCAACTTGACTTGTCTCTAATTCTCTAACCTATTCCAATTTCATTTTCTCTTCTCCATTTTCCTTTAATCTTTCCTTTTTTCTTTTCACTTCTAAATCCTCTTTACTCTACTTCTGCTTCCCTTCCATTCTGTCTCTTCTTTTCTTCTCTTGTCTTTTCCTCCACTCCATTTCCTATTTGTCTATCTCCCTTTACCTCTGTCTCAATTCCTTTCAATTCTGTCTTGACTCTTTCTATTTTGTCTCAACTTCATTACTTCTCCTTTGCATTCTTCTTGCTACATATTCTTAATCCACTTTCTCCAACTCTTTTACTACATCTCTGGTTTCTCTTTCTGCTCTTCTTTCTTTAATTTCCCTCTTCTCTTTACTGTTTTGCTCTGCACTAACTCCTAGCAACAACCCTTGTATCTCCATGTGAGTCTCCCTTCTTAATGAAACCCAAGTATAGGTTCCTACTCAACAGAATGAGCCTCCAGGTCAGCAGGACCTAATAGATCCATAATGTGTTCCACTGCTCTGGATACATAAGCTATAACTAGATGATAGAGCTTGACATACTTACTTCCTACCTTGACTTGCTTGAGATAGATGGTATTGCTTAGCTTTGAAGGGTGTGGGCACACCACTCTCTGACAATCTACAAACTTTTTTAGAAAATTTAAAATTGGAACTACTTAAAAGTGAGGAAGGACATATCTGCAATGTATCACAGAACCTCCTTGCAGCACTCACATATTCCATACACTTATCCCTCATTGACATTCCACTCAAATACTTTCCCATGCCACTCCTCCATAACAGTTATACTTATAGGAAGTGCCACAATCACTGGAGTCACAGACTCCCCTCTCACAGCTATCCCTATGATGTATCTAGCACCCTCAAGCACTTTTGGCTATAGCAGGATCTGAACTTCTAAATGATTTACCTTACATTCCCAGATCATAAACCTGGATTTGTCTCTCACCCTCTCCAGATGTCTGAATACCTGGAATTCAACAAGAAAATCTGTCAGAGCAAGGGATGCACCAAGTCAGCTACTTCCTTTAAGTTCAACAACTTTGCTGAGATCTTCAACTCAGTTCCAAAGCATGAATACAAATATTGATATGTATGTCTCAACAATGAGACATGACAAAGCTATTAATTTTCAAAAAGTTTAAATAAAAATAGACTTCTACTGAAAACTATAAGCAGTTCTGCTGAAAACTATAGGCAAATGACATAGCCACAACCACTTTGAAAAGGCCTCTCCAGAATTGAATGCATATCCAAATCAATCTTGTGGCTGTGTTCAGGTCTCTGGAAATCAGGTGATTTATCTTAAGTAATCAGTGACAGAACTGTCATCAATGACAAATCAAGGCAATTACTGCAGATCTGATGGGATCTGATGGAATCATCAAATATATGATTACATCAACTGATAAGATAATCTGCTACTAAATGTGGCTGTGGCTGAGCAATGCCATTGATTTAGTATCACACCTTGACAATAAAATGTGTATATCTCAGTGGGAATATATGTGAACCCAGTACCATTAGGATTGTCTAATTAATTCACACACAATGAAGGTTGTCTGAGGACATTTTGAAGGGAAAAGTTAAATTTAGCTGTTAGTGAAAATTGGACAGGCTTCAGTAAAATGCTGATATCTTGACCAGACAGTGGCCAAACTGGTATTGTTGAAAATTTCTAATCAATCCACACCTGATGAAAAAGGTCTGGAGGCATTTTGTGGTTATGCACCTGATAGCCTGCATGCTACTTGTAACCCTGCATTATCAACTAGCTCAGGAATCAAGGACATACAGATGAAGAACATAGATGTGTCAAAGGTCACAGAGGAGTTCTTCAATTTCAGCACATCTCAAGCCAACTGAACCATGAGTTCAGATGTGTGCCACATCTCATACTTGTTTTCATTTAAATTCGACTTCTTTCCCACTTGACTGATGCTCGAGTCTTATCCAAATCCCACACTCCTTCACCCTTTGATTAGATTTTCATTCCGGATCCAAATCCGTCACTCTCCTTGATAAGTATCAGTTTATTACTCATTCAGAATTTTATTTGTGATTTCTCCACTATATCGACTTTCCGCATCCCATTCCTTTCGAACCTTGGAAAGCCGAGCCAGGACCTCCTGTTCGGCTGGGGGGCGTATGTAACGGACTCGTGACCATGTTACTTTTTATCTCATATGTTATCTCTGACATAGATCACTCTCCTTGACAACCGCTTATTTTCCTTTATATATCAGAACAGATGTAGTAGTTAGGGGAGCTTCTCGCAATCTAGGACTTAAACGAGTTCACACCGCGAGACTCAACCCAATGTGCCGTGACGCTTGCTATTTTAGGCAGCCTCACATCACAGGATGCAACCGTCCCACACCAGAGTCAAACACTTCAACATAAAATACCACTTTATTCGGGAACGGGTACAGATGGTGGAATTGACTGAAAAGTACGTTAACACACAAGACAACGTCGCCAATCTATTCACACAAGCCCTGCCCAAACCACTCTTCCTTCAACTGCGACATATCCTTGGACTCTCTTGAAGACTCCTTGAGAGGAGGAGAATGACCATTGCTTTGTGGTAAGGAGGAGTGTTGGGAACCAGTGAGGTCATGATGTGACAAATGTGATAACTACACGAACAATGGTCATTAGGGCACCGAACTGGCCACCACGCTGCTTTGTCCGCACATATACATATAACTCGCATACACAAAGAGTACCCTCAGTTTGGTTTATACAACTGAGGGTATTTTACTTACAACTCTCACACACATACACACAATACTCACTAGAAATCGTATTTAGATTATAACTTACATGTATTTGATCTAGGTACTTACAATACAGTTTGGTTTATACACAACTGAGGGTTATAACTTACGTGTATTTGATCTAGGTGTGGATCGCCTACAGGATTGCCTGCACCAGTTCCGACACGATCTAATTCTAGTTCTTGGAATTTCATTCCAACTTCTTATTATTAGAACTTCATCCAAGAAGAATTTCCGAGATTATCAAATGAGTCTGAAGTACATACCCACGATGAGTTGGTAAGGATCTCACTTGCAGCGACGAAGACTCTATGATCGAAGATGATCAAACAGAAGCTTCGTACATGACACAGATGTGCAGTATTTCTATACAAATAGGAATCGTTTGGATCGTTTGTTGGCCCCAAGCGACAGGCACCGCAACCGATTTCTATAATAAACCCACATTTGACTCGCGGATTCGTACAGTTCATTGATGTAGACAAGCGCGATATCGAAGGGACAAGTGGGATTGAAGCAACTTATGAAACATGTGGAAAGTATCTCCTGAACAATGTCTCAACCTCAAAGTCTGAACAAAAAGTCAAGGTGGTCCCAGCAAGATCTTACATCTCCGGCCCTAACGGGACCATGATTATCAAAGTATATAAAACCCGATCGTTGCCGAAATTCTCGCTTGCTGAGTTGGCCTGTCGGATGGTTTCTTCAACTCATGATGTGCCGTGTTTACACAGTGATAGATTAATGGACATCTTCGTGACGGATAGATGAGATGTACTAAATCTGTTTGCTTTTAGAACGTATATGAACTGCTTGTAATGTTTGATTTGATCACACCGTCAACAAACTCCTACTTCGCATAATGGATCAAATTACTGCAGAAACTGTTCAAAAAATTGGAAATGAGCTTTTGCGTGAATCTGCTGCTGTAGTTGTCGAGACATTCTTCTTTGGTACGTCTTTTCCCGATCTATCTTGATTGTCCTGTTCTTGAGACTGTTTCCAGCCATTTATACGACCTTGATGTACTTGAGTAGTCGTATCCTCATGTTCGTCAGTCGAGTCTAAGTCGTTAATACTGCCACTTATGTGCCTTTATAGTCACCAAGGGTTCAACCGAGTCACAGTCATCACTCTCGTAGTCCTCCTGACTATGTATGCTATGGCGTTGGCCATGTGGAGTTTCGATGTCACAGATCTAGTCCGGGAAATACAGACTACGCTCATCAGTAATCCTGATGTGCCCATGGCCGATAAATATGCGGTTGCTGCTCAAGAAAGATTCAGCCTCATTGCCCCCCTTGATGCCATGTATTCATACATGGTAAGTGGCCCAGGATCGGTATTTTTTGCATAGTCACCAAATGAGTTATCAATCTATTCGTTAGACAAACTTAGGAGACGGAATTATCATCTGGCGTGTATATGTCCTCTGGGGGCAGACCAAGAGATTCTGGTTGGTCCTTATCCCTCTTTCACTTCTTCTGGGCTCTCTGGGCAAGAAAATTGTCTGTTTTGTTCGTTGGTTGCCAGACTTACAGTCCCTAAAGTATCTTCAGTTCTATTGACATACTGTGTCGCCCATCTTGGCACAGAGATTTTTGATGGTGCATTCCAGAACCCTGCATTCTGCAAGAATGTCCAAACGGCAACGTACAGTATGGCAACAGTTACAACTGCAGTTTCCACACTCCTCATAGCCTTGAAGACATGGTGAGTAGCATCAGTCAGTAGTGGGGCGGTTGCCACATTTCTCATCCTTTAACGTTTCTGATTCACAGGGAGTACCGACGGTCAATCAAGCCTGTGGTTAGTCATGGTGCTGGTCGTGTGACTAGAGTGGAGAGATTCATGATCTTGTTGATCGAATCTGGAGTGCTTTACTTCCTTTTTTTCGTGCGCCTGTTTTCCAGGTCTTGTTTACTCATCAACCAACATACATCAGCTTGTACAAGTGCTTGGAAGCAATATAGCCGAGGTCCAAAGTAATCCAAAGCTTAGCTTCCCTTATTTCATTTATTCATATTCGACCAGCGTCATTGTTGTAAGTGTTATGTTTCCATCGCATATGCACCTCTGTTTATTAACTCCGTCGAAGGGTCTCTATCCAACAATCATCATTATTCTTGCTCATTCAGATCATGCAGTGCTCGACGTAGTTGTTACTTCCGCTCCTATACCATCCAACTATAACAACTTCCAGGGTTGTCTTCCAAGCGGGGGAAAGAGCACCAGAGAAACAGAAAATATTGAGTTGTCAGCATTTAGTATCTCGACAAATCACAGTCCACATGCACAAGAAGGGAAACCTGTATTGTCTCTATAATATGACATAGTACGTGACCTGCTTGTGTAACCCCAGATCTATCGAGTTGCAAATATGGAGTCGTTGAGTACGATGGCTGACAAGTACATAAAAATAATATTATCTGAGACTATGTATTAACACATCATATCGCAGAATATATATTCGCTTTGCAGACAAGTACAAGTTACGAGAACTACTGGACATAGTCCTGTAATAACGTAGTTATAGATAAAGGCGTCCCACGAACGTAACAATGACGCAGCGTTAAGTCAACTGTAGTTGCCTACAACATGTAACCAATATAGAAAGTGCGAATTCCATATTATAGAGACAATACAGGTTTCCCTTCTTGTGCATGTGGACTGTGATTTGTCGAGATACTAAATGCTGACAACTCAATATTTTCTGTTTCTCTGGTGCTCTTTCCCCCGCTTGGAAGA
>QLON01000809.1:0-19161 GCA_003313675.1 Termitomyces heimii
GACATCCCCCGCCATAGAGGCGTCCCCATCGAAGAGGCAGAGCCGCACTGGGACCGGGAGTCATTGAGCGGGTTCCGGGGCAAGGGTAGACCATGTTTTGTCAATGAAATTGTCTGTGGCGCCACTGTCGACGAGGGTGTTGAGGGGAGTTCTGGAGGGGGTGAGGCGGGTTTTGAGGAGGAGGGAGTGCAAAGAGTGAGAGGGTAGGTAAGCCGTGAGGGTGTCCTGTGTGAGTGTCATGGAACGGAGATGTGAGGCTGGGGCAGAGAAGACGTCGGGGTCAATTCTGCGATTTAGGGCATCTTCCGGGTCTAAATCGCCGGGTCGTTTTCTGAATATTCATTGGTGGCATCCTCCCCTTCAAAGGTCCAGGTGGCACGTCCCATAACCTGTCATTGGGGACACTCAGAGATGAAGTGGTCTTTCTCACCGCAGAGTATGCAAACCCCCTCCTTCCTCCGTCATTCCTGTACATCCTTCAGAACCTCAATCCAGGGTCTTCCCTTTTTCGGGAGCCGGTTGGCCTGGAGGGCCTCTTCGTCCTGCTCATCGGGGAAGTCGGGACCTTCGAAGTCTTCCCGGGGTTCCTCGGGGCTTGGGTGGCATTGAGTCGGGCCTGGGGGTGGGCACCACTGCCGGGGTTAGCGTTGGATAGGCCGTGACTTACTGGGGTTCTGCCACCAGGGAACACGGGGGGGTCATTGCTTCAGGCTTGGGGGTTGGGGTTTTCACCGGAGGACCACGGAGTTCCTCCCCTGGGGTTCCAGGGGGCTCGGGAGTTCGAGTACTCACTGCAATCTTCCCAATATCATTAGTCGATTTGCATGACAAGGGCCTTGTATCTGTCGTAAGAAGGTTGTTTCGGGGCAAGTCGGAGGACGTCCTTGATACATTGTGGCAGTGCATAGCAGAGGGCGTACCGGAGGGCACTGTAATTCCAGCCTGTCTCGTAAGCTTCCTTTTCAAAATGTACAATGAAGGTGGTGAAGCATTCTTCGGAGTGCATCCGGAGGTTGAAGAGGTTGTCTTCGGCCTCGGCCACAGTGTTGTAGATCCCGAACTTCCCAGAGAATTCATTGACGAAGGCTTGCCAGTGAAAGAGTGCCGGGTTGTTGGGGTTGAACTGGATTAGGGTGGTGTAGTGGTCGAAAGCAATCCCCTGGAAGTACGAGGCGGCAAAGGCCACCCAGGAGCTGTCAACCTGGAAGGTGAGTGGCTTTGCCTAAAATGTATTAAGACATTGAGTGAGGAATGTATGCCATTTCCGGGGGTCTCGGCCTGTGAATGCATTGGGTTTTTGAATGTTCAAATGCCCTTTGCGGGCGAGGGTGTCACAAACATCATCGGGGCCGGTGCCATTGCAGGGAGGGGGGCCGGCGTTGTAGTAGTAGTAGTAGTGATTACCCCCCCCTCCATGTGGGGGAAAGGTGCCGAGGGCAGGGCCCCACCCGCCAGGAGGGCCTCCTCCGGGCGGCTCACCTGGGGGTCCACGCCCGGGAGGTCTGTTGTCCCAAGGAGGTTTATTCTGACCAGGGGGAGGTCTGGGTCTCCATACAGGTGGCAGTGGAGGGGGCCGGTGTGAGTTCAGCAGTGTTGGGTCGGGTTGAGGAGGGCCAGTTACTGGGTTGGGTGGAGGACATTCAGTCTGGGAGAGTCGCGCTTGCATCGGAGGTTGTGAGGGGTTCCACAGGTCAAAGTGAGGTGGCGGGTCACGGTGGAAGCTGGTTTCCGGAGGGGCTGGGGTGGACATGGGGGGCTGTGCCAGGACAGTCGCAGGCACGGGCGCGGGGGGTTCTTCGTTGTTGCCACACATGGGCTCATCAATGTAGCACAGCATGTTGTCCGTGCTGGTGGTGTCTGCCCGGGGTCTACTGGGGCTCGTCGGGGGTGGGGGCCAGGTGTTGTCTGTTCGCGGGAGCGGCTCCAGGGGTCTCTGGGACTGTCCCCAGGTCTTGAAAGTGCTAGGGACAGAGTTAGCCCTATGGCGAGTCGACAAACCTACCGTGCGGGTGGTGGGCTGGTCGAATAGTCCTCCTGCCGGATTGAGGGACCGCAGTATGGCCAAGGCATTTTGTCGTTCCTCTTGTTGTCGTTGTCCCAGAGTGGGGGCAGTGGGGGCTGCTGGGGCCGGTTCCGGGGGTTTCTGTTGGATGTGAATTGAGCGTCCCAGATCCGCAGGGTTGTTGAGGGGTCAGGGAGAGGGAGACATGTGGACTTCATCGAGTAATTGATGCAATTCTTTGCAGAGGATCATATTGTGTCAATACATTACCATAGTCTGTTCCGGGAGTTCTCCTTGAGTGAGGCAATCCCCAAATTTGACCAAGCAATGGGCCCATTCCTCCGGAGTGCCTATGAAGTCATTGTGTCCAAAATCCATGAGCAGCGCCCTTGCCCACCTTGCAAAATCCTCTGGCAAGATCCAGAGTGAGAGTAGTACTTTGTCCTATTGCCATTTGTACTCCTCGAGGCATCATTGTCCTATGAGCAAGGGAGGGGTCCTAGTGGGTGGTACGGCGGTTGGGTAATGTCGAAGGGGGTAGTCATGGTTGGGAGGTCCCCGAGGTTGGGGGGCAGGGCGCTGATAGCTGTAATAGGGGGTAGGTGCAAAGGGGCCCTTGCTGGGGAGTACTGGGTGAGGTCCGTTGGAAGTTGGTGGGGTCTTCAGCAGGCCCCCTGGGAAGCTCCGGTACAAAGGGACCTCCACTGGTCATGCCATGGCTAGGTTGGGCAGGGGGGCCCGGCTGACCAAGGGCCCCAGATCGTAGAGGGATGGGTCAGGGGCCCAGTGGTGGTGGAGGTATTATGGTTCATATGGGAGGGGTGGGTAGGTGGGGCGGGGAGTCTGCACGGAGTAATGATCTGGGACTGGATGCCTGTAAGGGTCCGTCTGGTAGCCCATGGGGTAGTAGGTGTGAGTATACGTAGCCATCAAGAATGGTGTAAGGAGGAGTCTTGATATTATGTCAGGTTCCACTGATTCGGGGGCTTTCTGGGAAAGCAATGCCCTTATGAGGCGGACTTGATCTACAAATACCCGGGTGTCTGGAACTCTGGGGTTAAGGCTCCGGGGTTCAAGATGCAGACAGGGAGGGTGGTCCTGGGGAAATGGAACTTGATCTGGGGGTTTCAGGGTTTTATGGTGGTTGAGAGTTGGCGGGGGTCAAGTTGGAACCGGAGGTTCTAAGACGAGGCCCGGTTAGTAAATTTAGAGTCACAAAGTGTGTACCAAACTTAAAGCACGCAATTATTCCGGCGTGCCAGTCAAAGCATGCCAGTCAATGCGTACCAGTCAAACAAAGGGCACGCAACAATTCAGGTAATATCAAGACTAACGAATACAGCGGTGAACTATGCTACAAGTACTATGGGGTCAGGTCTCGGGGTTCCAGGGTGTCTGGGATGGTTTCCGGAAGGCATTGAGTAGCAGGCCGGGACTGTATACTGGGATTGCGCATGTGGGGTGCGCAATCAATTGGCATGGGGGGATCGTGATGCGTGATGGCCAGAAGCAGGTAGCATGATCCGGTGGTTGAGGGCGGTCGATCCTGGGGTCCGTAAAGCAGGGTTCCCGGGGGGTTGGCTGATGTCGGTTGTGATGTGAGTTAGTGGCGGCATCGGTAGTTGCGGGGGCGGAGTGTGTTGTGGAGAGGGTCCTGGGTGAGGTCCCGGGGTTGTTCCAGGGGATTCTGGAAGGAGTCATGACAATTAGTGCTACACCTTTGCATGACTTGTCCAATTGGGAGCTAAGGCCTATCAACTCTATTTCACCCCCACTCTTCCTAAGAAACACCTTTAATCCAAATAGGTAGTAATAGAAACCAAAATGGAAGAACAAATTTTGCAAGAGATTATCTCTTCCAAATACCACAAATTTGCTAATATCTTCTCCAAAGGCAGGGCCAAAGAACTACCTTCTCATTGCTACTACAACTACCAAATCAAGCTGGAGAACAGTATGACATCACCTTTCAGAAAAATTTACAATGTGTTAGAGGTAGAACTTTAAGCACTAAAGGAGTACCTCAATGACATACTTGGAAAAGGATTCATACAACTCTTTCTGTGGGTGCCCCAGTTTTTTCTGCCAAGAAGAAGGATAGACTCTGTGTCAACTACTGCAGATTGAACCAAGTCACTAGGAAGAGCCACTACCTCCTCCCCCTCATCAATGATCTCATTGACTGCCTCTGCAGTGCCAAGATTTACACAAAGATTGATTTCCAATCTAGCTATAACAATGTCCAGATAGCTCTGAGACATGAATGAAAGATAGCATTTAAGATGTAATATGGTCTATTTGAGTATTTCATTATACCTTTTGCAATTACTAACTCTCCTGTCATGTTCCAATACTTTATGAATGATATTTTCATCATTGTATACTTAAACAACATACTGATCTTCTCTAACTTGCTTATAAAGCACTAAGAACACATCCAATGTGTCTTAGAACAACTCTAGAAGTACAATTGGCACAAAAAACCTGAAAAGTGTGCATTCTATAATACTAAAGTTAAATACCTAGGTGTCATTGTATCCCCCAACAGAGTCCAAATGGACCTGGAAAAAATTAAAGCAATCACCCCCTAGCCAAGACCCTGGAATATTAAGGAAGTACAATCCTTTCTAGGTTTCACTAATTTCTATAGGCAGTTTATCAATTACTCCAGCATCACCAAATACCATAATTGTCTGACCCGAAAGGATCACTCCTGGAACTAGGACTTTGACTGTCAAAGCATTTTTGAACTTTTGAAAAAAGTATTCACCTCTGCCCCTATCCTTTGATATTTCAATCTGTTATTAACCATTATTCTTGGATGTGATGCCTTGGATTATGCCATCACATGGAATCTGACAGCAAGGATTTATGCCCCATTGCCTTCTACACTCAATCAATGATCCCTACTGAGCTCAATTACAACATATACAACAAGGAGCTCCTTATGATTGTAGAAGCTTTCAGACAGTAGTGCACCTACCTGGCATCACATCCAAGTTTACTCCAACCACAACAATCTCCAGAACTTCACCACCATAAAGCAACTTAGTCAGAGACAAGGCTGTTGATTAGAAACCATGTCTAAATATGATTTTACTATTAACTTCTGGCCAGAATGACTTGGCATGAAGCTAAACACCCTTATTTGATGCTATGATATATACCCAAAGAAGTTCTTCAACATGGATTGAAATGCCTTCAACCATCACATAGTTATTCCTCCTGAGCAATTGAACTTCATACTACTGCTTGACAAGAAGGGCCTCCTGAATTGGATTCAGGATGCCTCAACTGACTCATACTTCTGCAAATATGACCTCTGAAGTACATTAGAGAAGCCTGCAGATGGTATGTCCCCTTCTTCCTCCTTCACTATTTTACTTGACTAGAAGCTCTTGCTCCAGAATAGACTTATTTACATCTCATAGGCAGCACATACTGCAGCAAATAAGTTAGACTCTGAATCTATTAGCAGTCATTGTTATGAAGAGATCTAGTTTTCAAAAATAACTACAAATAGCCATTGAATCTTAGAATGACTGCTGCATATATTGTTCACTTCCAGTATAAGAAATAGGAAAAATAATACAATGGCCTTGCTGAGGTAATTCTTCATCTCCAGCTGTAGCATCAATCACTCCATAGTAAACTTCAACCTAATCTTCTTTTGATTATGCCTAATGCAATTAAGCTTATTCTATTCAGTTGAAGCCATGCATCCACAATATATTGCTACAATAATCTGCCACTCCCATTAGCTTCCAAAGCTCTTTGCTAGAGCTTATATGCATAATATGCAGTTTAGGTAACAATTACAGTTCTTTGCTATTTTTCTAGTCCAAACTGAGACTGAATATCAGTGTGAAATCCAGATTCTCCAATTGGAAGGATGATGATATAGCATAATAGAGTATAATATGGATGTAAATGGCTGATACACTGCAATTGACCTTTATTCAAGTATAAAACTACATCACAGTGATTTGATTTTTCTTCAGATCCATCTCCAAGAATGGTAGCAGCAACATCTCCTTATTTATTGGGCTGATTATAACATCAACAATCTCTGAAATTAGCTTAAAGTTTAACAGAAAGTTTTTGTGGTTGGTCCTCTGGAACTTCTTCCATAATTTCCTTAGCTTGCTTGTATATGCCAATAAAGGAATTGACTTTATGAAGCATATCCTACAAAGATGATATTGTTTCAGTATCTAATCCAGGATTACTTTGTTAACAAAAAGCTAATTGCTGATTATAATCATAAAAGTAAAGCTATATATATATATATATATATATTGGCTGCTCTCTTTAAGTTGAAAGCAAGGCACCTGGAAAATGATGAAGTTCTCCATTGATACTAAAGCTGTATAATCCAGAAGCATTGGTAATAGCATGATCAATTTTAACTCTTAAAGAAGTAAATGCAAAAGCTGCATTGTATTGACAAATAAATACTTAAAAAGCATTAAAAAGGAGTTGATAGCCATGTAGCAGTCTGAGTAGCTCTGGTAGACTGGCCTTGCAAGCAGCACATGCCAAACTTTGGATGCTGTTCAGTAGACTTGATGAGTTTTTTCAGCATCAAAGTGTAGAGCTTGGCAGTGTTGATATATAACATTTATAGAACTAAGATAAAGTGATAGAGGCTCAGTCAAGTAAGATTGCCTTACTCATAAAAGAGCATTCCTAGGTTCTTATACAATTTGTGAAATAGTAGTGGAATAAAGAGGAGGATGGTCTGCTGGTATATATATAGCAGAATTAGCCATATTGAATAGTTCTGCTAGTAGATTCTGCTGCTCAAAATCATCTACATTATTTATAGGTTGATCCAAATACTTCAAAGGATATTGTATCAATTAGTCAAAGGCTGCACCAATATATTCAAATTATTTTGAAGACCTAAGCCATTAAAGTCCTCTTCCAAATTAGCTGCATGTTGCTATTTCCAGCCTTAAAAAATTCTTTAAGCTATAGCCTCATTCAAAGGCCTATGCTCAGAGTTAAAATCTATATGCTATTAACTTTTATTAGTTAAAGCAGCTTTTTAAAATTAGCTTAGCCTCACCTCTAGTCCAAATTCATCTTTTTATCTTTCTCTTTCCTGCCTTCCTTGATATAAAGTAATCAATACCTGTTGTTGCCTCTTCTGCTCTTCATGTCTGAGCCTTTATTCTTTTTGTAACACTGCTTGTGCTTGCTGTAGATGCCTCTCTTGCTCCTCAGCAATAGTAATATGTCTCAGCCTTAGCTGCTCTTTCATTACTGCTAGTGCTTATTCATATCTAATTTGGTGGGTTGTAATTATATCCCTATGAATCACATTTTCTTTTAAAGAAGCATTCCATCCTTCAGGTAAATTAGTTTATAGTATAGCTATAGACAATGGAACATTGATAGCAGATTATCTAATAAGCCTCTCTGAAGAGCTAGAAGCAGTCTAATTATTACCTCCAAATATTATACTCCCAGTTTTTACATTTTTAAATCCTATATCTCTAGATTCAATGTGAAGTGATAGCATAACTACAGTCAGAATAATTGCAATAAGTTGAGCATCAATAAGCTAATTGACTAGTCTCAGCACATTATCACATCTATGTCTAGGAATATATAAAGGTAGCATCATTTAAAGTATAGAATTCTATAAAAGAGCATCCTATCTTTCAAGTAAATGAGTTTCAGATATAGCCATAGAAAATAGGTCATCAACAACAGCAAATTGTCTCATAGGCCTATTTGAAGAGCCAGAAGCAGTTTGATTATGATTTGCAAATTTCATACTATCAGTTTTTATATCTTCAGATTTAAAAAAGTGGTAGCACCTCTACAGTATTAAATTTATAAGTTCTATTTGCATGATAATCATCAAAATCAGTCATTTGCAATTGCTGAAGTCTACCTTGAGCTTTAATTTGTTGCCTTTGACTTTTAGGAGTAGTAGAAGAATAATGCTTAGAAGAAGTAGTTGAAGATTGCCTGAAATATTGACTTTTAAGCAATTTGATGCTTAAAAACATATAAAAGTTACTTACATAATGAAATAAATATTCAGTATATCAACAGTTTAATGTGGTCAAGTTTTTACTAATAAGCTGAATTCCATGTTTGCTAACATTAAATAATTAATAAATAGACTAATACATACATTGTTGTGTGATTTCTTTTTACATGATTAAAACCTGCAATATTTGGTTCTATTATATTATGAATTATCCAAGGCATGAAAAACAGTGTCCACTAAAGTTTGGCCTTCCTCACACCAGCAGACCCTCAGACACCTGCCACACATGCTCAAATAATAGTATTAACATTTAAATTGTCTATTATATATTTTTTTTGCTTAATCTATATGTAAAATGAATAATTGAGTGCTTTTGAATAGAAAGTAGGTGCTTAGTAACAATTTTCCTTTGAAGGAAATTTATTGGTCAGCCTTAGTCAAAATTAGTCATCCCATCAAATTCCCAAGAACTCTTGCATATTATATAGATTTTTTTTGTTCAATGTTTAAATCCAGCTTCAACTTTGCTTTGCTTGGTTAAGGGCTTGTTTTTTACAATTAAACATTTGGATCCAGCCCCAACCTTACTTCACTTGATTAAAGCCTTAGGTGATTACATCAAGTAATTGTCACACCAATGTCACAGGATATGTCACATAGTATGTCACACAGTATACATTACATCTCATATAAGATGTCATATATTCCATTATATGTCACACAAATGTCATACTAATGGTACACATTAAGTCACATGTCACAGATCAGTCAAACATTACCGTCACGTCACGGATATGTCACGTCACGAGGTCACGAGACCTGTCACACCATCACTTGCTGGATGCGAAAATTCAAAGACAGCTATCTTGGTCAGCCTTATGTAATTCTTAGTCAGCAGCACATTTTTTTCAGGAATCGTCGCATAATATTATGGACGAGCCCCGTGCCGAAGGCACGGGTCTTAGATTTGCTTATCCCAGGAACCATCATATTATATATTGATGATATAGATTTTATTCTACTTAGGTAATGGATCTATTCAGTCCGTTATTCCATATACCCGCGTGATCATGCAGCGTTGTTTTTCGGTGAAAAGGGCACGGAATGGCCGGTGTTTCTCTGTTTACTGCCGACCACAAGAAGTCAACGTCTCCTTTTAAGCTCTAGACTTGAGCGAGACGTCTCATTAGGATGACCATCGACTTGGCTGAATCTACTATCTTCTTCCTACCTGATACTCTTGTCAGATGGCCTTGGGAACGAAACATTAGCCCTTTTTACCTCCAGGCTAAAGCAGAGTCATCAGCATGGATACAAAGCTTCAATGCGTTCACACCTCAGGCGCAGCTCGCATTCGACCTCTGCAATTTTGGTAATTATTTTCTTGCCCGCTGCTCCTCTAGAATAAGTTAGTGATTATCGCTCATTTTCATTAGATTTGCTCGCTTCTCTTGCTTATCCTTTGGAAAAGAAAGGTTGACTACCCTTACTCATTCATGCTTCCTAAATTCTGAACCACGTTGGCTTCAAGAAATTGTTCGTGCAGGTTGCGATCTTATGAACCTTTTTTTCCTTTTCGATGAATACACCGATGTTGCGACACCTCCCGAAGTCCAAAATATGGCCGAGATAGTCATGGATGCATTACGCAACCCAGACCAGGCACGGCAAGTTGATGAATGTGTTGTAGGCGAGGCTGCTCGACAGTAAGTTTCCAGCAAGTCCTATTGTATCCTGACAATATTCTATATCATCACCTAGATTTTGGGGGCTTTCTATGAAGTGTGCATCCCAAGGAGCACGCCGTCGTTTTATCCAATCATTTGATCAATACACTGCTTCAGTTGTTCAACAAGCTTGGGATCGCAGCCAACGTTACATCCGGAGCATTGACGAGTATTTTCTCATTCGCCGCAACACGATTGGGGCAAGACCATCGTTCTCGCTTCTTCAATTCAGTCTAAATCTTCCGGACGACGTTTTCGACGATCCCGTCATTGAACGAGTGACCATTGCTTGTATTGATATGCTCATTCTTGGTAACGTAAGCCTGCAGCTTTTCTGATATATCTTCTTGAGCTTTCAAAGGGACTAGGATCTGTGTTCATACAATGTCGAACAAGCTCGCGGAGATGATGGGCATAACATTGTTACTATTGTGATGCGCCATAAGAAACTCAGTTTGACTGAAGCCATGAATTGGATTGGCGAATATCACTCAAAACTTGTGCAAGCTTTTTTGAATGATTTGAACCATGTCCCATATTTTGGCGAGGAGATCGCGGAAAACTTGAAGCGCTTTTTAGATGGGCTAGGTAACTGGGTTAGGGCAAATGATTGTTGGAGCTTTGAGAGTCATAGATACTTCGCAAAGAACGGGATGGAAGTCAAGCAAAGTAGGAAAGTAGTCCTTCTTCCACGATCAGCGACCTGCCTTTAAAGTACGACGGTGACTCATTGGATTCATTGCCTTGTGTAACACACTATGTTTTCAAACACATCCCTTCTCCACTGGTTTGAGATACTGTATTGACACACTTGGAGGCAAGGTGATGTCGGGTGTGCAACAACACAATCAGCATGTTACGGATTTGATCTTGCATTGAGATTTTTGATATACATTAGTTGGAGAGGGATCAGGAGCACGTGCACCACGTGACCACTGTGTCGCAGAGGGAAAAGCTGGAGGGACAAAAAACTATACAGTTTAACGGGATATGGGTCGGATACGGAAGACCAGTGTTTCAGTTGGTTGATGAACAACTGACGTATGTGCATCGCTCATTTACATACACAGTAGGACTGAATTATATTATTAGTATTGTTCACAACAGGTCATGGGCCCCGTTGCCAATCACTAAAGAAAAATTAAAATGTCAAGTCCCACCATATTTTTACTACCCATGAAAGACAAATTCGATGGTTCTCCACCACAGCCTATCTGTAATTACCCCCACCAAATCTATCCAAGCACCATCAACCTAAACAAGCACAAATTGCCAGGATAAAGGGTGAAATGCAAAAAGTGCAGCCAAGTCGGACATACCAAAGAGAAATGCTGCTGTAAAGGAGGAGGGATAGAGGAACAGTACTTGGACTGGTGGTGAAAGTCAAAGCATAATATGTTGCCTACTGCAGCAGCCACAGACATGCCACTCCATGCTCCACCACAAGTAAACTACCACAACCATCATGCCAGCCAACAACAATGCAACTATCCGACACTCACATTAGCAACCCTCACCTGGAAGATTGACTCTGGAAGTATCATCACTCATGTCAACTCTGCAGCAAGCTGACACTTCTTCACTTCTTCACTGACGGTGCTGATTTTGTGTCTTACAAGCTTCCCAAGGGCCATGAATTAAAAATACTGGGATGTGAAAAAGTGCACAAATGGGGGATCTGTGATGGAGAGAGAATTAGGATGACATTAAATTATGCACTACATGCCTCTCATCTTTCACACAATCTAATATCCCTTGTGTGCTTGGTCTATAAAAGAGTAAAAATTAGCCTCAAAAGAGTCAGGCACCATAATGAGTACACCAATAAAAGGGTCAATATTCATTGTCTGGTTCACACAGTCACCAGTTGCTCTCTCAGCATGCTCCTTGAATAGCCCAACTAACTTCAAGTCCTGGCACTGACAACTCACACATGTTAGAGAGAACACATTGCAAGACTGTCAGGTTCTGCTGTTCCAAAGAGGCAAAAGAGAAATGAGAGGTGAGTAAAGCAGATAAATTGGAGAGAGAATCAAGGGAAGTATAAGGAGCAGGATCCCATTGCTGCATAGTCACCTCTATTATACAATTGCTCCTGCTGCCAGATATACTTGTTGAGTACTTAGGGAGGACTGCTTTGTAGTGAGTAAAGCAGTCTTGATATTACAGTATGCTACACTACATTGCATTGCATCTTGTTGTCTCTCTAGTCTTCAGTTCTGTCTCCTTTCACACTTTACTCTCATCTTTTCCATTTCCTGTGGAGTGATTGCTCAGAACAGCTTGTTGGTGATATAAGGAGTGATTGTCCTGGAGCAGGGCATTGCAGTGCAGAGAGCAGAGGGTGCATTGGGGAGAGGTTGTGTCAGGGATATTTAATGATTTTGGTGATTGGATCAGTCTTGATGGAGATCAGATCAAGAAAAAAGTGGGAGCTGATGGAGGCCTATCCTGGAGAGCATGTTGTGACAAATACATAATATGGGGTATGTGATACAGGCATGAAATCATTGATGCAGATTAATGGGGCACAGAATGTGTGGTTTGATTTTTGATTAATAAAGGAGCTTGAGCAACACTGACATGCTTCAAGATCAAAAACTAATGGAGTTACTGAATCAAATTAATTAGGACTGATGGTGGACCAAGTTCAAAAATGAGCTTTGGGACACTTACTATGAAAAAAGAGGCATAATTCACATCACAATTGCACCACACTTGTTTGCTGCAAATGGCATACTATCCTTGACTTGGCATGTAGCATGCTGAGCAATGCCTGATGACTAGCCCACTACTGGAAATAAGCTACAGCAACTGCAACACACCTACTTAATTTGATCCTGAGTACAACCAAATAAAACTCTACATGAAATTAGAACTAGATAGATGTAAACCAAATGTCTCTTACCTGTGCCTATTTAACTGTGTAGCATATGCAAGAGTCTCTGCTGGAAAGGATAACAGCAAGCTAGACTTGTAATTCATTAAGGCTGTCCTTGTTGAGTACTTTAGTACTAGCAACTACAAGCTACTAGAACAGTGCATTGGAAGGACATTTAGTTGAAGAGATATCATATTCAAGAAAGGTCTTGCTCACTGCACACTTTTAGATGACCATATTGGTAATGCAGTAAACCTGTTCAATGTTCTAGGAGTACTCATAACAAGCCAGCCACTATTATGCAACTCTAAGTTCTCTACATTTTGATTGAGGCCACCTCATATATAGTACATCAGCTGCATAGGTTCAAGCTAGATCTGAGCATTAAATTTTAATTAACAAGGCTCTAACTAAGCAAAGCAAGGTTGAAGCTAGATCTGAACATTGCATTTCAAAAAACAAGGCTTTAACTGAGCAAAAGGAGGTTGAGGCTAGATTTAAGCATTGAATACTAGATACAAGGCTTTAACAAAGTGAAGCAAGGTTGAGCCAGATCTAAGCAAAGCTATAGCCCATGCTAAAAGCACCAGTTGTAGCTTATTAAGACTAAGAAACAACTTGCTTTGCTCAGTTCAAGTCTGATTTTTCACAATTTAACATTTGAATCTAGCCTCAGCCTTACTTCACTCATTTTTTGATAATATATCATATATTTGATCACATATCATACAAATGTCATATCAATGTCATGTATCACATAAAATATAACACATTCCATCATATATCACACATTAAGTCACACATTACAGATTAGTCACACATTATAGTCACATCACACTTTCAGTTATAGTATGTTATATAATATGTGATGTGACAAGAAGTGTGATGTGACAGTGGATGTGTAACATAACAATGTGACATTTGTGTGATATGTGATGTACTGTATAACATATTATGTGATATATCCTGCAACTATCAGGAAACCACCCTTTTGGAGATTTCTTACTCTATGTTTCCTTTCAATTTCCAGGTCTTTTCACTTTAGTTCATCTGCCTTCTACTGCCTTCATCAAACTCTTCACTGGCTAAACTATGGAAACAAACTTCCTTATTAGTTTGGAGCCTTTTCCAGACTCTGGGAAATTATCAGAGCCCTTATTAAAAGTGATCTAATTTACATAGCACCATGACTTGGTAAATATGTGACTTGTAACCATGACCATGATATTAGTCAAACTGTGTGACAATGTCACACCATGACATCACACATAACAGTCACATGACCTGACCTTCAAATATTTTCTATCAACAGGCAGAGTAAATCTTTAGACTTGTTTTTTTAGACCTTCTTCTGCCAAGTCAGCACCTTATTGTTTGTAACTATATTATCTTTATTAATATAACTTTGGATTTCCCTCTACCAGCTGTGTAATTGAGCTACAGCCTTCAAAAGTTGCCCTTACAGCAACAGTTACTTGATGTGACTGCTTAAGGCCTTAATTGCAAGGTTTAAGCTGGATCTAAGCATTAAATTTTGATTAACAAGGCTTTAACTAAGCAAAGTGAGGTTGAGGCTAGATTTAAGCATTGAGGTTTAAAAAACAAGGCTTTAACTGAGCAGAGTTGAAGCTGGATTTAAGCATTGAAGTTTATAAAACAAGGCTTTAACTGAGCAAAGAAAAGTTGAAGCTGGATTTAGGCACTGAGGTTTGAAAAACAAGGCCTTAACTGAGCAAAGCAAGGTTGAGGCTGGATTTAAACATTGCATTTTGAAAAACAAGGCCTTAACCAAGCAAAGCAAGATTGAAGCTAGATTTAAGCATTAAATAGTGAATACAAGGCTTTAACTAAGCAAAGCAAGGTTTAAGCTAAATTTAAGCATTGAATTTTGAACAATAAGGCCTTAACTAAATGAAGCAAGGTTGAGGCTGGATTTAAGCATTGAAGTTTGATTAATAAGGCCTTAACCAAGCAAAGCAAAGTTAAGGCTAAATCTAAGCATTAAATAGTGAATACAAGGCCTAAAGTGAGTGAAGCAGAGTTGAGGCTGAATGTAAGCATTGCATATTGAAAAATAAGGCCTTAACTGAGCAAAGCAAAGTTAAGGCTAAATCTAAGCATTAAATAGTAAATATAAGGCTCTAACTGAGCAAAGCTAGGTTGAGCCAGATTTAAGCAAAGCTATGGCTCATGCTGAAGAAATAAATTGTAGCTCATTAATATATAATGTGATAACTTCTGGAAAAAAAACTCCTGCTAACTAAGATTTGTCATTTCTGATTAAAGCTAATAAATAAGACTAACTTTGAATTGTTCAGCATGTGATGGTGTGATGGAAAGCATGATGTGACAGTAATGCATGCCTAATGTATAATATGTAACATGTGACTTGATGTGTGATATTTATATAATATAATAGTGTGATATCTATGTGATATACTATGCTGAAAGTGTGATGTGTAACCAAATATGTGACAAACTGTGTAACACATGACATTAGTATAATATTTATATAATATATAATGTACTGTGTGACATATTATATGACACATCCTGTAATAGTTATTTGATGTAACTGCCTAAGGCTTTAATTAAGTGAAATAAGGTTGAGGCTGAATTTAAATGTTAAATCATGAAAAACAAGACTTTAATCAAGTGAAGCAAGGTTCAAGCTAGATCTGAGAATCAAATTTTAATTAACAAGGCTTTAACTGAGCAGAGTGAGGTTGAGGCTAGATCTGAATATTGCATTTTTAAAATAAGGCTTTAACTGAGCAAAGTGAGGTTGAGCTAGATCTAAGCATTGAGGTTTGAAAAACAAGGCCTTTGTTAAAGGACTCCTCATTTCTTTCTTTCCTTTCTTCTTTCACTTCTTATTCCTTCACTCTCCTTTCATTCATTTCTTTACTTCTTCTATCTTCTCTTATAGTGTTGTTTCTATTCTCTCAACACTATCTACTAATACTATTTTCAACCTTTAAAGTGCTTTAGTTCTTTAGCTATTATCCAGACAAGTGTGGACCCTCCAGCACTGCTTCCAGGCTGCTTATATAAGCCAGAGTTTGCCTTTCTGACTTCTAAAGTCTGGAGTTTTCCTGCCTTGTTTGCACTGTTGTTTGATGAGTCAATTTTTAAGTTTTTAAGGTTTTATTATACTGTACAGTTGTTTTCCATGCTTCAGAAGCCCCAGAAGCATCCAACCTGGCATAGGGAATCCCCAGACTTGTTTTCTTTGGATCTCCCTCTGCCAGGTGAGTAGTTATTATAATATTGTCACTATATATTTCAATATACTTTGGATCTCCCTCTGCCAGCTATATGACTGAGCTATAGCCTCCAGAGGTTGCCCTTACAGCCTTAACTGAGCAAAGTAAGGTTGAAGCTGAATTTAAGCATTGATTATTGAATACAAGGCTCAAATTAAGCAAAGCAAGGTTGAGCTGGATCTAAGCATTGTTTGCTCTGCTATTACAAGTTGCCAAGAATATTCTAGCCTCTTTTAGATCATTAAGTGAGAGACTGCTCCACCTAGTCTTCTTAGTGGTTCTAATCAATTTGCATAACAAGGTTCTTGAGATTATCATATGTGGTCTATTTTAAGATGAGGTGCAAGATCTTGTAAATTCATTTTGCAAGTGCTTTATAGAGCTAAAAGCACAGGGCATTGTAATTTTAGCCCATTTCATAGGCTTCTTTCTAGAATTGAATTACAAAAGTAGTGAAGCACTTTTTAAAGCTCATTCAGAGCAAAACAAAGTTTCTTTTAGCCTTAGCAATAGTGTCATAAACTCCAAATTTACTAGAAAACTCCAGTATAAAGGCTTTCCAATCTAAGAACAGCAGATATTAGAGGTTATATCAAAGTAATGTAATATAGTAGTCCATTGCAATGCTCTATAAATAAGATAACATGAAGGCTACTTGACTTCTATTAGGGGTGTATGCCCTGAAAGGTGTTTAGACACTATATAAGGAAGATTTGCTACTTTCAAGAGTTGCAGCTGCTAAACAGCTCCAGTTCTCAAATATCTAGGCATCTTGTAAGGGTAACCTCTAGAAGCTGTGACTTAGTCACACAGCTGGCAGAGGGAAATTCAAAGATGTATTAATAAAGGTAAAATAGGTACAAATGATAAGGTGCTATACTGGCAGAGGAAAATTCAAAGAGAACAAGTCTAAGGATTCACTTTGCCCATTAATAGAAAATGTTCTGAGGTTGAGTCACATGACTGTCACATGTAATGTTACACCATGACATCATGATGTGACACTATCATGCTAATGTTATGCTGTGTGACCAATGTGACTTATGTCACAGTCATAGTTACAGTCTAGCATTAGCTCTTAATCAATGAGGAAGTTTGTAAGGAGTTCAATGAAGGCACTTGATAGTAGGTGAATTAAAGTAAAAAAGCCTGAAAGTTGGAAGGAAACATGGAGTAAGGAACCTCCAAATGGGTGGTTCTCTGACATATCCTTTGCATGCCAGAGTATCTCAAACCTCACACTGATCTCCACTATCAGTGGAAGGTTCTCTAGACTTGTAGTAATAGTAATAATTATTTTCAAAGCATTTTAAGAAAGGAATGTGCTGATGGTAAGTTTCCAACTGCCTGTAAGGGTGACCTCTGGAGGCTATGGCTCAGTCACACAGCTGGCAGAGGGAAATTCAAAGAGAACAAGTCTGGGGATTCCCTATGCCAGGTTGGACACTTTTGGGGCTTCTGAAGCGTGGGAAACAACTGTACGGTACAACAAAACCTTAAAAAGGCATGGGAAACAACTGTACAGTACAACAAAACCTTAAAAACTCGAAAATTAACTAACCAAACAACAGTGCAAACAAGGCAGGAAAACTCCGGACTTTAGAAGTCAGAAAGGCAAAGTCCGGCTTATGTAAGCAGCCTGGAAGTGGTGCTGGAGGGTCCACACTTGTCTGGATGATAGCTAAAGAACTAGAGCACCTCAAAGGTTGAAAATAGTATTAATAGATAGTGTTAAGAGAATAGAAGCAACACTATAAGAGAAGATAGAAGAAGTAAGAAATGAATGAAAGGAGAGTGAAGGAATAAGAAGTGAAAGAAGAAGGGAAGGAAGGAAATGAGGAGTCCCCTGACATCACCCCCCCTCTAGAGTGCAGCGTCTCGACGTGCTGGGTAGAAGTAATTCTGGATGGCCTGGTCTACCTTGGAAAGAGAATAAAGACCTTTAATTGCTCGAGGAGCATTGGGATGCTGCTGGTAGAATTCTCGGACCAAGGCAGAGGCATGGACATTCTCTTGTGGCTCCCAGGAGATGTCCTTGATTCCATAGCCCTTCCACTTGACCTTGAACTGAAGCTTGTTCCTAAAGAGTCGGCTATCAAGGATCTGTTCCACTTCATACTCTTCTTGGTTGTCAACTAGAACTGGAGGTGGAGGTGGCTGTGGGCATCGACCTGGAATGGGATCTTTAGGTGCTGGAGAGAGTTTCACCACATTAAAGACTGGATGGAGTCAACTCATTCCACTAGGCAGCTTGAGTCGATAGGCTAGTGGGCCCACTTGCCTTAATATGGAAAAGGGTCCTAGATGGCGATGAAAAAGCTTCTGAGAAGGTCGGGTAGTAGCAATGTCAGTGTCACAACCCCTTCCGGAGTCCCCCAGGACAACCCCAGAACCCCACCCGGGACCCTCTCCACAACACATCCTGCCTCTGCAACTACCGACGCCACCATTAACTCGCATCACAACCACCATCAGCCAACCCCCCAGGAACCCTGCTTCACAGACTCTGGGATCGACTGCCATCAACTGCTGGATCATGCTACCCACTTCCAGCCATCACGCATCATGATCCCCCTGCGCCAATTGATCGCACACCCCACATGCGCAATCCCAGCATACAGTCCTGGCCCGCTACTCAATGCCTTCCAGAAACCATCCCAGACACCCTGGAACCCCGAGACCCGACCCCATAGTACTTATAGCATAGTTCACCACTGTATTTGTTAGTCTTGATATTACCTGAATTGTTGCGTGCCCTTTGTTTGACTGGTATGCACTGACTGGCATGCTTTAACTGGTACACCAGAATAATCACGTGCTTTAAGTTTGGTACACACTTTGTGACTCTAAATTTACTAACCGGGCCTCGTCTTAGAACCTCCGGTTCCAACTTGACCCCTGCCAACTCTCAACCATCACAAAACCCCGAAACCCCTGGATCAAGTTCCATTTCCCCAGGACCACCCTCCCTGTCTGCATCTTGAACCCTGGAGCCTTAACCCCAGAGTTCCAGACACCCGGGTATTCGTAGATCAAGTCCGCCTCGTAAGGGTGTTGCTTTCCTGGAAAGCCCCCGAATCAGCGGAACCTGACATAATATCAAGACTCCTCCTTACACCATTCTTGATGGCTACATATACTCACACCTACTACCCCACGGGCTACCAGACGGACCCTTATGGGTGTCCAGTCCTGGATCATTACTCCATGCAGACTCCCCACCCCACTTACCCACCCCTCCCATATGAACCATAATACCTCCACCACTACTGGGCCCC